>JAGDQP010062539.1:0-11863 GCA_022664845.1 Lepisma saccharinum
GTGTTTCTCACTAACCCGAAGACATACCCTAAAATTAACACTATGAAGGACTTGGTCGAATCTGGAATTAAAGTTGGCGGATTGCAACATTTGAAAACATTTTTCGCTGACAATTCTGACCCTGTGACAAAAGCAATACACCGAAACTGGGTTACAATAAGCTCCTTGGATGATGGTTACAAACAAATCGCTGAAAAGAAAGACTTTGCCATGATCTGGACACAATCTTACACAGAATATATTATGTACAGTAAATCATACGTTGACCCTCTGAGAGGTCCCCTTTTCCATATTGTTTCTGAAAACGTGGGTTATTTTCCATCTTATTATTTACTGACACGTGGCTCTCCATTTGTTGATGTATTTACACGCATTATTCAAAGTTGTGATTTTGCTGGTCTTTTTCTCAAGTGGCATAGAGATGTAATTTTTGCTCTGATGATCAAAGCCTTTGAAACAGGAGAAACTGAGAAAACTCGTACATTTGACATTTCTGTTCTCATGGGTGCATTCGCTTTATTAATTTTTGGCTTAATTTTTAGTACAGTCGCGCTTGTTGTGGAATTCATAATAAACAGCATGAAGAAACGGGCAGAAATTAGAAAAAATCGATAAAATTTGGAAGAGAATGAAGCATGATAATATAAGTGTTCTCTCTCGAACACCAGAGTTAATGACAGAAGAAGGAAAACACGTTACCAAAGCAGATAAAAATGTTTGTGATGGGTATGCGATAGACTAGTTCTATCATCAGTTGGTAACAAGTAAATATGTTACAACTACATTAAGAACTATAACGTGCCACTATTTAAAGCATAAAATTTTGCATGCGCCCTGATTTTGCCATCTATTTCAATTTATGTGGAAACAAGAAGCCAAAGTCTAGAAGCAGTATAGTGATAGATCATACAGATCAAACCACATTATTAACTTTAAGAAGAATAACGTTTCTTCAGAGCATATGAAGCATATTTGCGTGGAAGGTGAAGTGGAAAATGTGTTATATTAAAATAAAGCAGTCGATGCTTTCATCTAACTGGAAAGGATTTTTGAACTATCAATATGATTCTAGTTTCTGATCATACGGTACAAAAACAATAAAACAGGTGTGAACACATTTTTAAATAAAGTTCCGAAACATACACTTTTGTGGAGAAGCATTTCATAAAATTTCCTCTCACCTTCACGTTCTTGCCAAAATGAAAGCTTGATTTTGTGTAGAAAATTTTCTTCTTTTTAGTTTCAGGCTAATAGCATACCCTCTTTTCGCAGTGATAATTTTCTTAAATATGTTGCGGGCTGAGACCAAAGCTTTCTACTTAGATATGACTACATTGCTTAATTGAGTATAAACTCTACATAAAAATAAATGCAATGAAATCCATTTACCTTTAGCTTTGTTCTGAATGTATTTTAACAAGTTTTACTATTTTATAGTTATGATTACAGTACTTATTTATGCAAGAGTGAGAAATGTGGTTTTGCATCATATGTATGAATCAATTACAAAATTGATACTGTGAACAACAAATGTAGTAAGAAATAGCGATCTCCTTATAAAATGAACATAAAGCACTAAATCAAACTGGAATATCGTTCCTCAAATAGCTGCTATTATTAAATGTTGAATGCAGGCCTTTACATGCGCATATACCCTATCGTACAAGTACCGGTTGTCATCTTCTGAGATAGTGTTCCATGTTTGGCGCATCTGGAACGTGACATCCATAATGAGCATTGCTGGCTGCTGATTGGTCAAAGCTTACACGTTCGATGGCCTAGATATTGCCAGTTGGGGTACCAGGTTTACATATCGAATAGATTGATGGGATTTAGCTGGAGTACGCAAAGGACCAACGCGCTCAATACAGTCTTTAAATGGCGGCACACGTAGTTCGTTCACCAATCTATTCTCAATGTTCTAGGTAGTGGTTTCCAGAATAACGTGAGCTTTTGTGTTTTCACTCCGATACTATAAACCCTGGTGTCCTCATACCGAGGACGGAAGACGGGTAACAGACTTTCCTCACCTGGCATCACTCGAATCGATGCCGAAATGTCTCTGATCCTTGAAAAGCACACTGTATTATTCTGTCCTAGCATCACTGCAGACGATTGTGAAAGTCTAAAGGAATGAGCGACAAACACGGCACAGGACGCCGCTCTTTAGTAGACACTCCATAGCAATTCGGGATGTTCTGAAACCTGGTTCCACAGAGAATCGAATTACAGCTGCAGGGCTACCATGTCGATCTTCTACCGTACCAATGGTCCGAAATCATGTGGTCGCCGGATTTCTGGAAGTAAAGCTTTGTTGTGACAATTATTATTAATTTTTTGTACGTGCTAATGATGTAGTGCATCTGCTAATTATAGCAGCTATTTCTGCGGAGAATAGTCGATATAAATAATTCCCTACAGCAGGGCGACCTCCAAAACAGGTAATCGCGTTTGAATACTAATACAGGATACTTAATCATAGATAATCATGCTAGTGGCCACGAACATCTTCACAAGTGTATATTGTAGCTGTTACTTCATTCTACATGAAACACCTTGTATCAATGTAATACGTAATCTATAGTAACAGCTGTTGATGTTAGATTCATCTGCAGTAAGTCTCTCTAATTGTTGGAAATGTAGTTCTCGTCAGTGTAATAAGTTTATATGACATGTGTTGTGAACTCAGTAGAGTTAATTTTTCTTCCCTTCTAGTTAATCATTGAAGGAAATAATGAATGACACTATCTAAAGTGAATAACACTAGATATAGACGAACGTCTAGACTATGATACGTTCTTGTATCTGATCTAGAAAATAACATGTAGTGATGTGCAAAGTGCAGCACTTTCATTTATCAAGACAATTATTATATATGAAATAAATGGCACTATTTAAGTAAATTCCGTGTCAAACACTATAGAAATAAAACTGAGTTGTTAGTAAATATATTTAGGAACGTCATTACGAGTAACATATATCCTTACCATAGGGTAAGACCGTGTGCGTTTTGGTACTCTTTGCTACATATTTTCATTGTCTTAATCAAATGTTAGTTTTATAGTGATCATCACACTAACGCTTAAAACCTGAATAGTGCTTGTAATAATTTTACTTTATACCTTGTAGTATCCACTAGTAATGCTTGGTTGTCTACGAATCCGGGGTTATGTACTCTATGGTAGATGCGGTTGAGAAAACACTATCTGATATGTGGGCAGTATACTGTTTAATCGTTTTGAGAAAATCATTATTAATGTAAAGCGAATTAGTAGCAAAATATTCATCGTCTCTTGGGAATTAGCTTAACTTTTTGATCCGAAGCTACTCATTACCATTTCAAGAGTACAGGGAATGAGGAATTAAAGGCGATTTCTCGTAAAATACATGTTAAAGTCCTGTCTATTCTTATGTATTTCATATTCTTAAAGCAGCTATAACGTGGTGATTATTTGCGCTTTTGGATTGAAACGTTTTGAGTGGTTAGCTGTCATTGTGTATTATTTATTACGATTTGTTATTTGTTACGTTAAATTAAATATATTATTTTTTAAATAGATATTCAATTTCTTTCTCCTCAGTTTTCATTTCTAAACAAGGAGTTCTTAATACGAGTCGTAAGAAATTAGTTTTAAAGCAAAGTATTATTGTCGTAATTCCGCCTGAGAGCAAGAACAATATTTACCATTTTTAATGCATTTCCGCGTTGGATTCGTTAACCAAACGCAAAGAGGTTTACACTAATTCGTTTCTAAATTCTGAGAAATTTAGTTAAATTATGATTTAGAAGCGTTAGATATTTTTAAGTACCTTTGTTAACATAGTATTTTTGCATTTATGGCCTTTAGACATCTTAGGCTCAGGCCGGCATAATCTTTCTTTATTACTTTTGAATCAATCAGATTCTTATGAAGCACAAATACAGACTTAAATTGCAATTTAGTAATTTAAAAACCTTATTGCGCATAGAATCTTGGTGTTCAATTTTGTAAATATTTTTAGAGAGTTGAGCTATCATTACACACTTTGCTATAGCTGACCTACCATTACACACTTGCTTGAATTAATTTTAGTCTACCTGTAATTATTTCCTTGCTCTTCAAAAAGAGCATAATCCGTTACTATTGAATACAAACACTTTGTTTTTTAAAATATAGAATAATTTATTGTAGCTATATTATAGACCTGAAATATATATTTCTACTCAGATCATGTAGCACATACAAATTGTAATACGATGCACTTGGTTGTTTGTGTGCTTGAAATATGCTTGTACATGAAAAGTTGACATTAAAAATCTGGGTGTTCAATTTCTTTCATGACCAAATCTTGTAATCAGATTTTGTGTTTTGAAGTGTAAAGCACTTTGTAATTAGAGATAGACGGATAAAATTATTTCTTAATACTCTGTATCAGTACTTATTTCTTATCTTCAGTACTTGATACTTTCCTGAACAGTGTTCTAGAATGTAAATATGAGTATGAGAATTAAGAATGAAACTTAGGTATACAGTATTCCTATTGTTTGACTTTCGATCTTTTTTTCTTTTATTCTATTTTAAATATGTGTATTAATTACGTATCATTTTATCTTTAACGTGCATTGTCGAATTTGTTCTTTTACAAAATAGTCGAGGACCTCTTTTAAAAATTTAGGATACTACTATTAGCATTTTCTTCATTTTAAAATGTTTTTTCATTAAAATGTTCCGTATAAATTCCAAATTCAGTAAGAATTGTAGCCTCAGTATTAGGGTATCTACGAAAGACCAACCATAAATATCAGACATTTAGTAACTGTGCCCTTTGTACGTTATTGTTCAAGGTAATGTCTTTAGGTATAGTTAGCGTATATTCTCGTGCGTCCATTTACTAAACCTGCGGTATTATATGTGGTATAGATCGTTGCTATTTTGAAAATCGATGCAACAACATCAGGCACTTTTAACTCAAGGGTGCGTGAAATTAATTTCAGTTTACGCAATCCATAGTCGAGATGATTATTTGGATTGGTAAGGTTGTTAGGACCAAGCGTTAGGTAAGCCATAGATCTAGGAGTGGCCTTTTCGTTTTAGAACATTCAGCAATGTCAGTTCAAAGAAAATGAAGATCTTCCCGATCTTTCAAGAGCAGTCAGAATGGAAATACTGAAAATGATCGCTACGTAATCAATGAAAAGTTTAGATGGAACATGGAGCAAGGTTCCCGAGACATACATTAGGTTTGAAGTTGCCAGCACAGATTTTTAAATCACGTATTGCAACCATTTTTTTATACGGGTACCTTGTGCATAGAGAACCGAGATTATAATCTAATAAGATATGGTAGGCATATTTGCTATTAGTGGAAGGAACAAATTTCAAATCAGTGAGCTTACTTTCAAACGTTGTGACTGAGGGTATGTTGTGTTCCTTGTCGTCAGCTTTCAACAATATTGCCGCACGTGGTTCCAAGCACTTAAAAGAAAGTAGTCTAATAAACAATCAACACTCTGAAGTCATTATCCATGAGCATAAATTTCACATCTACGTCACGTACAATTTGTTTCAATTTTTCGGACCCGTAAGAACAACAAAAGATATTTTTTTGAAACTAGTAAGAATATATTGAAAGTAAGATAGTAAGATTATTCTATGCTTTTCTCACAAAAATACAAGATTTTGGAGGCCTTAAACGCAGGAAATATTAGTTTTAGTTTGTCTTTTATTTTCCGATATCTAACAATTACAATGAAATATATGTAACTGACTACATTAGAGTTTCAAGATGTTAGATGATGAAAGAAATGAGGATCAAATAATCAATATCAAAACGACAATAAATAAAAAAAGAAAGAAGCAAAATGTTATTAATTTTGTTATTAAGTCCAATGATATTGCTCGATTTGGGATTTTTTGATGAAATTGATTATTGTATTTTTGTGGTTTCTATTGCCAATATTAACATCGAGTTATGTATAATAATCCACGTATTAAAAGATATATTACAGTTTGACATGAAATTGCTTGAAGTGTCGTCCGTTGAAGACTTTTGATACAAAAATATGAAGTCTAACCGAATTCCCGCTGGGATCTATTGAACGGAGTAATTTGGAAATGTATTTAACAAAAAGTGTGGATCGCTTTCTCATAAGTACACTAACTTGTTTAGGACGTTAACAATAATTCAATCAATGTAGTTGTATCAGGGGTACAGATGATTGCGACAACATAAACTTTACTGAACGTTTTCAATTTGAATTTTATTTATTGCATTTAGGCGTCTAAGTCTCAGGCCGGGATAAAGGAGGGGGAAGGTGTCGTCCAGGGCCTAAGGTGAAGGAACCATCCCGGAATTTGCCAGGTGAGTCTTAGGAAAATCCTAGGAAAACTTCAGCCAGGTTTTTCGCCAAACACCTTCCTGAATGCTAATCATACACTCTACCACTGAGTTTTAAGTTTCTTGAAGATTTAAAGTGTAGTACACCTTGAAGATTCTCATGGTTGTTCGTTCGATATGCTTAAGTATAATTTATATAACAACTAATTATATTGTTAATTGGGAGATACTAAAGTAGATCCATTCAATTATAAATAGGCTGAATTGGCATTAGAACAAGATTTAGTTTTATATTTTAAAAAAAGTGGCAATTAGATAGCAAAGTCTACAAGAAACTACATGTTAAAAATGATAATTCAAGTTAAGAAGATGCCGCATATCTCTGAAAACAGTCCACAGATGGCAGCATCAGATTATGTGGGACCAGATTCAATATATGACGATATATAACCACAGGATAGTAGCTTAGCATTTATTTTGGATTTATTCAGTTTCATATACTCATCCATACAGAGTGTAAACTCTAATAACAATGGGTGATAGATAACATGTATTTAAAATAATATAGATATACAAAAAGATAAACTCAGGGTTACAAGAATAACATATTAAAGACAAATACAATACAAAAATACAATACACAAACACAACACAAATCTACATTCCACTTTTAGACACCAATACAATTACAATACTAAAAGAAAATACTACATAAAGAGAAAGATTAGTGAAAGAATGAACACTAAAGGGAATTACGTTTTTCTCAATTATTTGTACAATCACTTGATATAACTAATGCGCACAAACTGGTATTATTGACAACTTATATTACCTTAAGACAACAGTGATGCTTTTCTACAAAAATAAAAACAGAAAACAATTTACTCGGTCTATATGTAATTTTCTTAAAAAAAAAAAAGCAAAATTGATTTCTTAAATTTGTTGTAATTTATATAGAAATCAATTTCATTGTTCTTTTCTACTAACAAGTTATGTTGATAGCATATCTTTATTATTGGTGAGTTTCTATGTAAATTGTTTGTGCAATTCTGTATGAGGAAGAGTCTCTTCCTATGATTTACTTTTTTTACATTTGAGTTTAAATCTTGGAGCAAACGTGTACAATCGACTGTAAAATTTATTAATTTATACAAAAGCGTTTGCATAAACAAAAACCTTCCTGTTGGTTAGCTAGAAATATCGAACTCATCCTGCAAAGTTGTGTAAGATATTATTTCCTTATATGCTGATCTTCTATATTTTTATAAAACAAATACTTTAAGAATTTGCTTTGAACCCTTTCAATACTTTTTATATGTGTTTTATACTTTCGACACTATACATTATTTCATTCAAGTTTGCTCCTTACCAATGCACTGAACATTAAGATTGCAGCATCGATACTATTAAACTCTTTTGTATTTCTTGTTGTGATACCCAAAAGTTTATGTAATTCATTTATGATATGTTTTTGATGAGGCAAAAACAATATTTTTTTTTTATCAAAAATGATTCCTAAGTTTTTATTTCGTTTTTCTTTATTAAATTGTTTTCGTTTATTGTATAATTGTAACTTTGGGTACATTCCTTTCTAGAATAGGTTGTTGTAAAGCACTTATTCAGTTTTAAAGGTAGATTTTTGGATACCATCCAAGTGAAACAATTATCGACATATTTTTGTAATAATATTTTATGGTAATCATTGTCTATTGCCTTATATATCTTAATGTCATCAGCGAACATTAAACAATTAGTATATTTAAGAGCATCAGGCAAGTGCTTAATATAAATTAAGAAGAGTAAATTTACTAATTCCGATCTCTGAGACACTCTTGAGTTAGAATTATAGACAAAGGAATTATCATGCTTATAGACAGCACAGTACGCTCTATCAGATAAATACGATAAGTTTAAGGAAACTTAAGAAATACCCAAAACTAGACAACTTAGTGATTAATATACCGTGATCAATCTTGTCGAATGGTTTGGCAAAGTCAAACTATACAGCTTTTACCGTTTTATCTTTAGCTATTGCATCCGTTACATCTTGAGTATAACAGACCAAATTAGACGTAGTTGATCTCCGTGGTATAAATCCATGTCGGAATGAAGATAAATAAGTTTGAATATTTTATTACACAGTAAATATTAAATGATTTCAGCAGGGGAGCTGATTATGGAAATATGGTTATAAGTGGAAATTGCACTTTCACTTCAAGATTTAAATATAGGACAAACCTCTTCTTTCTTCCAATTAGTTCGAAACTTATCGGTACTTAGTATCAAGTTGAAAATGATCCAACTAATAATTCAGCACACGCTTTATAAACCTTTCACCTTCTGTTCTTGTTCGTCTCCCATCGTCTTTGTGGATCTGCAAACAATTCTCACATTTTCATGTATGTTTGGTGATTTCATCTCCTTTAACTACGAGTAGTTTCCTCTTTGCTTCCGGGTTACCAGCTCATAATTCATCAAGCTTGACTTTATTCATGTCTTCAGTGTTCCTGGTGTTACGCTCAAGTTTCTCTTCCTTCATCATCCCAAGACTATGGACCTGCCGAGCATCCTGGCGCGTAGGGGCGCCCCATCGGGTCCCTGTTTGGGCGCCGTATATGACGGTTCATTCCTGCTTTGAGCGCCAGTAGCAGTTATATGACTATCCCGAACGGTACTCGTCTCGAAACTACTACAAAAGTTGATGATAGCATATTCACCACAAGAAATCCAGCAGGTGGGTCAACTGCTCCTTGTTGCGTGCGTTGACCTCGGTATCGAGCTTGAACTGTGGAAATTTCACGTCGAGAGCTAAAGGCGTTGATCCGGCACTCCTCAACAATCTCCCCTGGAAGATCCAATACATCCAACTGACCACTAGAACAAATGATACTGTTTGCAAGAGGCAAGATGAGTTTCTCTCTAGCCTCTCTTGGAAACAAGAGATCCGCACCAAGAGGCAGTCACTCTCTCGAATCACTGAGGAGATTCAAAAAGACATCTTGCACTCACCTAGAGATGATTGTTCTCTTGTATCCACCAAGAGAAGGTTATTCTTTCGCTATTTCCAAGATATGGGGTGTCCCGCGAAATCCCAACTAGCTGCCTCTCGTATTTACCAAGAGACTAGTAACGGTATCTCACAACGGAAGAAGGTGGAACATCAATTAAAATAGACGAGCTATTGAGTTGTTGGTGCACGTATATTTGTGCTTTGTTTCCGACCTACAGAGCAGAGCAGGCTTCGCCAGGCTATGCTCATATATGCAATGACTTTTAGCAAACACTGATATATTAAACTTAACACTTATACATATCTTGTAAATAATTAATTATTAAAGTTTCTTTGGTATCGATTAAGTCTATATCTCACTTTATTTGCAGTTGAAAGAATGTTAATAATAATTACAATAACCAAGAACACAATTTACGTAAGTGCGCTAGGGCCCGTAAATCTTATGGGCACGTCGGCGACGACTGTTGCTGATTCTCACTGAGGGATGACCCAGTGGCCGTGACACAGTGTGGTAGAAATCCTGAAGAATGGAACCTACGTAGGTTGTTCTATATACCTACGAGGAGGAAGGAGGCGTTTCTATACGTGACAAAATTATTTCAGGGTCCCAGTGTTGCCAACTCGAAGTAAATTTATAATGTGAAGTTGAACCCAATAACAGCAATGGAGCGCATGTACCAGCTTACCACTCAGTGCTCAGTGAAATTGCAGCACCAACTAAAATGGATCAAATTCTAATTTGTTAACTATTGTTTCTATGCATTTCTTCCGCTATTATTTTAATAAGAATCCTTATTACCATAAACGAAAATACTTACACAACCTCTAAGATCATAAACTTGGCCAGAACTTGCATTATTCTTTACTAACGGCGGCGGAATAACAAGAAAACAAACATTTTCTCATTAATGCAATTAATTGTACAACTGTTACCCGACAGTACGATTCCTCAATTTCGAATGAGATATTATGGAACTTTAGCTTTGAAATAAGAAACTTAACACCTTTTCTTGTCGATGTAATTTACAGTAACTGGATTATTTATTTAAAGAGAGATGTATTAAACAGCGTCGTTTAAACTTACATTTTTATAGTCCAATTTCTCTTACATAACATTGCTTACCACTCAGAGTCTCTCGATTGGATTAATTATTATCAACTACTATCTCGACTTTCGTTCCGTGAAAGAACAGCAAGGTACTCTTTGATTTACGGCCTTCGCTCGGTGGCTTCAATGTCATATTAACTTCACTGGTCTTGAAAAACGAGTCTTACTGAACACAACGACTTTTAAGCACTTTGAAATTTTCCACAAGAAACTTAAGGAAAATGGAATATCGACAAACACGCATACTCCTGGGGCAACGCTGACGAATTCAGGAGTGTCCCTTTCGGTCCCAATAAATATGAAAATAAATTGAACCAGCCACATTGTACCTACGACACAACCGTCCACATTGTACCTAGGACACAACCGTCAACTCGGGTGACTAATGCTTTTGACTATTCCATGTTTAAATCTATAGAATGTATTTACTTTTAGACCATAGGCACACACCAGTTACATTAAATATCTAAGATAAAGAAATATTTAAGAAAAAATCTCCACGGTCTACAGTCTTAAATCTTAAAACTCTACGGTCATTCTATATTAGAGCTTAAAATTCAAAAAAGAAGCCATTCACTCTGGGGAAGTAACCATAAAAATGAAGACCTGATCTCGTAGCAAAAACTTACTTAGTTTTTGATCTATTTTGGCCTCATTCTCTTACGCAGAAACTTCTACTCATTGACAGAAACGTGGCAGCAATAAACTCAAATAACTCTTTCAAAAAAAAACTATTAACTAGAGATGTAAATTTGAAACTAGTCTAAGACTGCTAGTTTCATGCTGCGCTTAAAAAATTACATTCCGACGACGAGAATCTCGTACTCTTAACAACACGTCTTCCGAACTTCAATTCACCCACCAGCCTGTTGACCCCTTTTCTTAAATACTCCACGGCGGTGGATCCCCGTCGCGTAGCAACAACGAATTTAAAGGAACCAAGATTAAAATAACCTGCTTACCTGTACTTTCGCTTGTTCTTCCTCACAGAACTGGTAAATTTTCAACTTTCTGAGTATCTTCTGCACATCAGAGTGAATACAAAGAAATGCTCTAAAAATCCACATATGTTGAAATAAATCTACAACTATAACAAATCTATATACTTTGAAAATGAAATTATATCATACTTATGAATAATTAATTCAACCAAACGAAATTATGTAATTTAACAGTTGTGTCATTTGGAGCACAACACTATTTCACACGAAATACCAGTTTAACAAGCTAGGTCGTTTGTATACAAACTCTGGGATTCTGCCAAAATCTTCAATTTGATTGGTATAAAACTAAAGTTAGAACCTGTAACTAGAGACTTGCGCGGTTGCTATCGGCTTCGAGAATTTAAAGTTGGGAGTTTAGTAGGATTGTTTCAGATATCTACTCCACATTTGCATATTTTAATCATTAATCATTCTTTTTTT
>JAGDQP010062540.1:1109-11863 GCA_022664845.1 Lepisma saccharinum
AGAGATAGATAGATAGATAGATAGATAGATAGATAGATAGATAGATAGATAGATAGATAGATAGATAGATAGATATGTTTAATTCATTTTTTTTTCAATATTTAGGTACGTCAGAAGAAGAGTTTTTTTAATTATTGAGAAAAAAATCCTTAAGCATAAAGTTTGATGAAAAGGAAATAAATAACAGAATTAATTAGATTAATATCTAGAATATATCGAATTTTTAAAATATAAATTTCTTTTGATTTTCCTAAGAAAAGTATGTATCATATTTTTATAGCTGGATTATAAATGAGAGTGCCCATATATAGTGCGAATTGATAATGAGATCGAATGAGAGATTTTAAAAAGGAGAATCTTTGTATTTCATACTTTGGACTTTGGAAAAATATATGATTTGTGGTTTCATTTATTTGCTCTTCATAACAATCACAATATGGTGAATCTACTAAATGAATTTTTTGTAGATGTATTTTCGTAGGTACATGTTTAGATCGCAATCTTATTATTAGAACAGTTGCTTGCCTGTTTAATTTTATATTGTTAAACCATGGTAAATTGAACTGTAGTCCAGTCTTAATTGTCGTCCCGTCATGTATGTCTATCAACCGTCTATTTTGAAGTCTTCTAGACTAGTGTTTGAATAGTTCCAAGTCCCATTTAATGAAATCATATTTTCATCAGACGAAATTCAGAACATATTCCTCAATTAATAAATAACGTATTTTATTGAAATCTAATAGCATTTCGTAATATCGTAATTTCGCATCCCATACTTCTCTGTATTATTATTATTATTTAGTTCTCTCAGTCTTCGCGAAAGTACAGTGTATTCATATCTGATAGGTTAGTTAAATCTTACTGAAAATTAAAAGTAAGGTAAGTCGTTTATTAGTTAAATGAAAAATATAATTCCAAGCTATTGATTGTCCTTTCACTAATTTAGAGGTAATCTTAAGGCAAATAACAGATAAGGGCATTTTTCCTATTATCTTTACACTGTATTATCCCCCTCCCCTCCCTTCCTAAAGGTTAAATATGTGCGACATTATTATTTACGGTTTGTGAAGAAATTAATCACTAAAAGAAATGATATTTTTTTCTCGGCGATGTAAATAGGGATCCCATCTAATAGGCAACTGGGAAGAACATTGTCAAGTTGAATCCATTCTTGAATTATAGTGGGGGCCTCCTCAATTTATGCAATAACATCACATACAGCAAGCGACTGCACACAAGTACTAAATGTGTTGTTCACGAACTTAGAAACAGGTAAAATTTACCATCACGTTAATGGCTTTGTTAAGGAAGACAAAAACTACACTCATTTTATTTTTTATAGAGCACTAGAATTTTTCCAGAGAGGGCTGCAATGTTCCCAACTGTTTACAACAAAACAGCGCATCGAAAAGAAATATCCCTTCAAATAAGCAAACTTTGATGGTATCGTACATGATCTTAGGGTGCTACATGATTTGATGAACATTGGTAAGAATTTGAAAGTACAGGGGGTTACAAAGGGTTTGTATTTTCACATCTGTAGTAGCTTTGATAATCATTTGCAGGGATGAGATAATCAAAGTATGCTCAGCAAGGTTTTTCTATCTTCTGTATACATTAGTTGGTTTAATAATTATGTAAAAACAGAACATCTCAGGTAAGAATAAATAATAGAGAGTCTTCTATCGTTTACATTGCACACGGTATTACACAAGGCTCGCCTTTAGTCTTATTATTTAACATCTTTGTGAATGACTTGTGTTGAAGGGCTCACACAATCCCCATGTTTTATGCCGATAATTTAAAATTAATAAGTAAAATCAATGTACACAATGATAGTGTTACAAAATGATATAAACCAAGTTGAAAAATGGTACAATGAAAACAAATTGGAAATAAACACATTGAAAATTAACTTTATGAATTATATTAACTTAACGAATTATATGGTTAGTAAATACTCTATAAAAAACACAGAGATTCCCAAGGTACAATCAATAAAGACTTGGGAATCATCTTTTTATAATAAACGAGGATTTAACGTACACATCTCAATAATAACTAAGAAAGACAGAAAACTAATTGGTTTAATGAATTAACTAGACATTTATTATTTAATATAAACTTTGATCAAGGCGAACGATCGATTACGTAATATTTATATGAGACATGCAAAAGAGTGATTAGAAGCCATTTAGAAATGTTTCATAAGATTTTTATGTAGATGAAAAACGTTCAGATATCATTCCTTTAGGTATGAGTATTGGTATAATCAATTAAATTCAGGATTCTTGTAAATGAGAAGATGAGTTTTAGCCAATCAATTCAGTGAAGATACTGTAAATAGCAAAATCAAGTGTAAAAATGTAGCTGAAGCGGTACGACGTGTTCCAGTGACTTGGTTGGATGACGCTTATTTGGTGTTCTTCTGCTGAGATACTATTTGACGGCTTTTAATGATTTTTGTAAAACTTGACAGCCCCGGTAACTTGCTGGATGGGCTCCTTACGCATCTTGGAATGTTAAAGCATGACTTTTTGGTATGTCCAATGCGTTGACATTTGAAACATTGAATGATGGCTGGTCCTCGATAAGGTTCTACCAGTACAACATAGTGTAATACGTATCGTAATTTGTAAATGGTTTTGGCAGTTTCTTCTTTGCGAAGAGTAACCAAGAATAATGGGTAGTAGATTTTAGCATGAGTAGTCCTGTCTTTTCCGTATAACTGAGTGACAGCAATGACAGGAAAGCCTTGAGCAACAAGATCTTCTGTAATATCAGCAGTAGAAGTATCATGAGGCAACTTTTGGAGAACCACCTTGAGTGGTCGATCTTGTTTTAGGTTCAGTAACAAATTGCAGGGTCTGTTGAAGGCAATAAGCTTGAATCTTGTCATAATCAGATTTTGTTTGAGGCTGGAATTTAATAAAATCGAAAGTGTGCTTGACCAAAGGACGTTTCTGACAGATAGCAGCGAAACTCTTGCTGAATTGATATTTATTGGTAACTCCATAAACGTAGATAACAGGAGGCTTGATAGTACGGGGAGTACGATCTGCTTTGTCATTTTCTTTTTGATTATCTTGATCATTGCGAAGAACTTCAAACTTGTTGGAAGTCCCGACAGGAGGAGTGAGGTCATCAGGTGGGCTGATACAAGTATTTTTAGGAAAAATGAAACCATCAGTTTCCATATCACAACTTGACTCAATAGTGGGAGGCGAGCCCGGCTGATCAGGTGAGACTAAAGTAGGATACTCATGTTCAGAGTTGACATTTGGGGGTGGGTGGGGGTGAAACAGATATCATTGATGGCCCTAAAAAGGTCTTTATTGAATTGATAGATTCTTGATTACACTGTGACATGGATGAGCTGTCTCTTAATTTGTCGATTTCATCGAAATAGTCTCTCACAACTTTGCTTGATCGTCTTTTACGTTTTATTTTACTTTTTTTGGGTGGGGGATGATCTTTATTAGGTTTACTAAGGTAATCATTCGTTGACATGGTTCACAAACAACGGCAAGTGTAAATGGACATCGCGGCACTGAATTTCGATTTCGATCCTCTTATTATGTTTATTTCACAGCATTTTCTTAGAACCAGTGATGAAACCTATGGAATTTTACACTTGTTGATCAAGAATTCAACTGTATTTTTATAATCTGTTACTCTTTTACTCAGTTTTCTTATGACTTCAGAATTCACTTGAACGTTCAACTTGGAGTTGTGCATATTTCTAAATAGAATTTCAATATAAAAAAATCACTATTTCTAACCGACGACATTGAAAAAATTGCTTCCACTATTTCCATATTTCTAAACAAATATTGTACAAAAGAACTTTCATATAATTTGTGTTCATTTTTATTTCTGTAAATATTCTAGTTGACTCAGTGCTGCATTGGACAGAGGACTGTTCACTGCACTCAAATAAGCATTTATATTATATTATTACTGTATTAGTGTAAAAGAAATAATAAAGGTATTAACTTACGGCGAGGTTCAGCTAAAGGCTAACCATTACTAACAAATGAATATAATTAAGTATATTAAATAACAGTTATAGCATGTTAAAATAACTAATGTAATTACGTGCCATATTTTAAATGAAAGAAAAAAGAATACTAGTAATAAAACAAAACAAGAATTGTTCGGAAGGAATTCCTGGCTTCACACGAGCAATTCGCCTCAGGATCATCACAATGATCTCTATCTAAACTGGAATGCTCGTTGACATTAAACATTGAGGCAATGCTATGCATTTTTTGCGCGTGATATTCGGTGTTTACGTGATCTCTGTGGACAAAGGTTTATGGAAATAGCTATAGGTTGTCAGACGTGATGTCATTGGCAACCAAGATATTAGAATCAGATGATAGAGCAAAACTGCAAAACCCGAATCTGACGACCTGTTAGTTCTATAAAACTCTTGCTCATAGAGCATCTCCCTGCGTTGAATGCAGCCATCATCATTTACCTTTAAAAAAAAAACTCAGTAGCACAGGGTTGAGAATATCGTTAAATGTCCTCCTTTCAATGATTTAGTTAATCAGATTTAGGTAAAGCAACGTCTGTGAGTCGATAAAATGTTGAAAAGGCGTAAAATGAATGTATTTCTCAACATTAATTATAACTGAGTGCTTTTAAAGAAAGTGCTATTTCCAGGAACAATTGCCATTGCTATTTCAGAGACTTTCTAGAAAGTGCTAATTATTTATGTAGGGATTGACGGATGATTCGGAACTATATCAATATTTTTCATAAAGAGAGATCACTAAAGACAATGGTAGAACAAACTCAGTTTCGAAACAAAAGTGAACCAGAAAAGTTCTGAAAGTAGGCAGGCACTTCAGTTATAATAAAATTTGCATTAATAACTTCTCACAAGGTATTGAAATTATAACAACAAAGAAAATTTCATTAAAATATAATGGGTTAGCTAAATGACTGGAGATGCAACATGACTTGGAAAGTTGCAGAAGAGATGTAGGCTAATATTAATTGCTTTTTATTATGACTCTTGTCTTTAGTGAAGAATTTGTTTTATTAAGTTCATGGATTTTATAATATAAATATCTTTGGATATGCTCCAGTGTAATCACTTCATGCCCTTGTACTTTTAATATTTTCATACCCGCTGCAATTAAACTAAAAATAAACATAATCTTATCTTATGCAACGTTGCATATCGAACCTGAAGTAAGAAAATAATAATAAATAATGAAATTAACATGAAAAAGTTAAGAATACAAGGTTTATGAAGTGATTATAATGGAGCGGTCCAAAAAGTAGAGATACCTTAACTTCATAATAGTAGTATTATTATACGTACGTATTTTGAACAGATAGTCCGTATTTTAAAGACTCTGTACGTGTCCGTACCGTACTTTGCAAAAAATGCTTTGGTGGCTTTTCTTTAGTACGCGTCGGGCACTCTTTGCGGAACCGAATACTAAGCTTGAGCTAACCTAATCTAATCTCTGTTAGTAAGCTATCTGTAACTATAACATTTCAATGAAGTGATTCGGTGAATGGTAGTGTTGAGTCTTGATACCATTTTGTATAATTCATAATAATCTTAAAAGCGATCGCAGATAAGTCAGCTGATTGATATAGTTAGGACTACCTTCGTCATATCATGGGCAACAGTTTAAAAGTCCAATAGCCAAGATTACACGATATGTGTAATATTTTAAAAAAACAATTATAAAGCAAAAAAATCCAAGTAAAATTCAAAAGACAAAAAGGTTTATGCTATATACAATATAGGAATACTTATACTATGACTACACTATAATTTAGGAATGTATTAATATAGGCCTACTCTTCTGTTATCCTAGTTCACCATTTGTGATCAGTGAAATCCTTTTTCTGTCTTTCTGTTAAATGATAAATAAGTGTTTCAAAATACACGTGCGAATATCTAGTAATTAAAATTACAAATATATTTAATTGCATTTTCAATTATAAATACTTCCGTTCATTTATGTAGTTTTTTTTTCCTTATTTTTTTTGTATGCATGCATTTGTTACGTGCAGTTTCATGATTATTAGCAACCAGAGACAAAAGTTAGTTACACATTTTAACAAAGTAATTGACACCAGTCTTTTCGTCACACCTAAAGAAACACTAATGGGAAAGGACATCATGTAATACAATGTTCGTTTTACATATGTAAAAGGACGAGATGTTTAATTGACCTCTAATTATGAGCATTCAAAGACCTTGTCAGCAGGAAAATGGTTTATTTTCCTCATCAAGTCTTTTTTGTAACATGAAAGGAAGAACATTTCCCCTACATCTGACGAAAATTAATCTTAGTGAGTAGCAAAGGTAAAATGGATTGTTAATATGTGTTGTCATTGTTAATGTCGTGATTGTTATCGCCATTGAGAGCACAATATTACTTACCTGAACGAAATTATACTATTATTATAATAATTACGCAAAGTTTTTCAGAACACGATCACTACTTTATTACACTCACGTGTGATGTTAGTATCTTTTCTCTTTTACGAATAAGCAACGTTTTCTTTAAATGTCTTCAACTTTTTCTCAGGTTGATGGTCTGCAGAATATCATGCCATTGTAGCCCTTTCCTTCTTGTTTTTTTTTTAAATGCAAAACTGTAAGGAAAGTATTCTTCTTGTATACTTTTTAAACACATCTTCCGTGAACGTGCTTTAATTTTGTGCACACGAATCAGAAGGGAATTTTGAACATTTGTTTTATGCTTATTTATAAGATTAGTTTATTATATATAGGCCTACACGTTTTGTACATATTTTTGTTCACAATAAGTCATATTGAAATTAGGTTTGCTCACTTTGGCATTTAACTTGCTATAACCAGAAATGATTTGGATTTCTAAACAGTGAACTTAAAATTTGATATTTTCTATATCACCCTCTAACTTGTATTTAAGTATTCTTCAAGTATTTAAGTAAACTTGAAATGAATGTTAATTGTCAGAAGAATGGATAACAATTTCTTTATTTATGTAACAGTGTGTCTCTAAATTGTAAGAAGTATCAAGATGTGGCTTCAACCTTGGACGTATGGAAACAGCGAGAAGTTATAAATGGAAAATAAGAGACAAAAATAAAGTTGATGAAAAACTATAACAACTGAATAATTTATTAATTAACGTAATTTAATATAGTACAAAATTTGGCCATAAACTGAGTTAGTGTAAGCAAACGGAAAGAGCAGCTGAAAGTATTGTATTGACAACAATCAACATTTATAGAACTAATTATAGGTTATGTCTGGTCTGGTCTAATAGCTAGTGCGGAAATGGCATTACTTACGCCCATCCATGGCACTTTTCTTTAAACAATTGCTGTTTTTAATCATATTTTTAATATATGACAGTTTAACAGTCTATCAGTCTTTATAATTGCTGTTTTAATGTCAGTTAATTACCAGTTGCTATGGTTACAGTCCGCCATAGGCGTCAGTTCAACTCTTTAACTCTAGTCACAGTCACTATTATGGTATATTTTTCACTATCAATTTTGAATTTCAAATTTGGATCACTATTACATTAAGCAATGAGTCACTATATGATGTACCTTGTTAAATTTTCTATGTATTAAGTCCAAAATCACTATGTAGTAGAGCAAATTAAATACTAAGAATTTCAGTAGCTTCCATCCGTTAAGCCGCCATCTTGCCGAATTATATAGGTTATGTCAGACGTGACGTCATTGACTCAACCAAGGATATTAGAATTCCGCCGATTAGACAAGTAAGCATATAAGATGAGAAACTACTGCTGTTACAGCAACTACTTTATTATTATTATTATTATTGCGCCCCCGCACGAACGTCAGTGAATAAGGAAAGATCAGTTTGCCGACCTGGTAGCCGTGTGGGCTAGGGCACTCACGCAGCGACTCGAAGGTCCCAGGTTCGAATCCCGGTGGGGACATGGATGTTTGTGATTGTGGATTTTAATTAGAACGTGACGAATAGTCGTGACACGCCGAAGTCAAAACTTACTAGAATGGCCCATACAAAGATAAAGTTTACCAAAGATATACAGTTTGTTCTGTTTGTCTATTCCTCACAGTCCTAGATTTCATCAGCTACAAGTCCTACACCATTGGATTTCAAATATTCTAAAAGGTGGGGGAAATGTGACTGAGTTTAAAACTGACAGGTCCTTTTTGTTTGCTTCGTTTTCTCCATTTCGCCTACATATTTTTCTATGGACTGTTTGTCCCTCCCCCCTAGACCTTATTAATTAAGAGTCACACAAATATAGGCCATACACTTTTGAGTTACTGATGGTCTGAAACGACAAAGAAAATTAAAACTTTGACTCTAAAACTAGCAGGTCCCTTTCAATTGCTTAGTATTCTCCATTTATTCCTGCCACCTAGACCTTAGCAATAACTCATCAGAGAGAAATGAGTCACACATCGTTGGACTCCTTATAATCTGAAACGGTGAGGAAAACTATGACTTTGATACTAAAGCTGACAGGCCCTTGTCAATCGCTTAGTATTTGGCATCAGCATGTTTGTCTGTCCCCCGCCCTAGATCTCAGTATCTCAAGTCACACAGAGATAAGCCATGGCGTGAAAGGGTGAGGAAAGCCATAGCTTAGCTCTAAAACTGGCAGGTTCTTTTCAATTACTTAGTGTTTTTAATCTGTATGTCTTCCCCTTGTCTCACTCACATAGCGATTTTGACCTAATTCAAAAGTGAATCAGCTTACTTTGGCAAATGAGACAACTCGATGGAAGCTCAGAAAATCAAACCAAAAATGTTTAAACAAGGCACAATCAAACAGTCTAGTTTACAAGGATCAAGGTTGAAGTAGCTTGGCAGGACAAGAAAGAGAATGTACTTCTTTAGAAAACAGAAACGTTGCCCTGAGTGGGAATTGAGGAGAGGACCGTTGGCACACTAATCTGATACTGTAGTCACCAGAGCACGGAATCATACTCTCAAGCTCACTTTCCAAGCGCTATTTACACTTCGTTCATCAGATAGCAAGAGACACCTGTGGTAAAAAAAAAAAAAGGAGTTGACGAAGAGTAGCTTACGGAACTTTACACTATTATTACAACAAAGTCATGTAAACATTATATTGGCCACGATAATACATTGTAGCTTGGTTCTGTAAGTATATACGTACCCACTTTCAAAACTCCACGTGATACGGTTTAGATAGAAGCTGAGATGCAAAACGTGTGGAGATGCAAAGTGGTATCGCGGTACTATAAATATCCCCATGAGGAAAATTCGTCGGGCCGCCGGTGGCCCACCAACCATGATGGCGGACCATCGGAGGCCCGCCGAGTTTTCGTCATGGGGAAAAGTACCACTAGTATCATAAATTGGACCGTTAGTAAAATAGAAGTTTAGAAAGGAGTAATATAATATGAAAAACATACGTATTTATATCACACATGTGACAATTTTAGCAATTTGAACCTTGAAGCAGGAACAAAAATAAATAAATTAATAAACAAAATAATGTTCTTGAAATAAGGAAACGATAAACTTGTATCACGTGTGTAGACATCAGTCAGTTCTATTCACTTTTACACTCGCTACAGTAAAATATTTTCTTCCTTGCACTTTCACGCATTTCGAATGAAACCAGATGTAACACTTTAAACACTGCATTATATCTTCTTCCTTCGTTTCTTTACATATAATGCAATATAGTCTCCAGCTGGTCGAGTTATTGTTGGTAAATGTTGCAAAATTTCTTACTATTACTTACTTCAAGTTTCTTGTTGTTCAACCGAAGATTTTAGGACTACTCTGGTAATGGGTAGAGAGGAAAGAGTTCCACAGCTTCTGCAAACTGTAACTGGTGATAATTCGTCGGGTGAAACTTTTAACCTGTAAGTGACAGTATCCAAACTACAACACTTTGGTGTAGAATATGCAAATTCTGAAATAACCGGTACACATTTACAGAAATCGTGGTGGTACATTTTATAGGAAATTGCCGTTTTGATTTTAACATTAGCCCCCTTCCCACAAATGAGAAAAAAATTACAGAATTACTGTTCCTACTTATTAAAATAGGAAAGAAGAAATATACATTTTATGGGCAACAAAATCCATACAAATCTGTGAATATGTGGAGGCTTAGTTGTTCGTTAAAATTTGTTACTTCTTAGGATACAAAATTAACCAACCAAGCAGCTTCTTTTCTCGAGCTGTCTGTTCTCTACTCTGAACAGGTTTCGTGTAGGTACACAACAGATACTAATACATATTCTCTCCACATGGTAGCACCACTATGCAAACGGTTTGTCAAATAATACGCAACATATACAATTTGCATCACTTAACAAAATGTTGAAACAGCTGCAAAGAAACAGTGAGAAACATGGAATGGAAATGAACGTAAATGAAAGGAAAGAAAAGGGAAGCGAAGGAGAGGAAAGGGAAGGAAAGAAAAAAAGATAAAGAAAAGAATGGAAAGGAAAAGGAAGGGACGGAAAGAGAAAGAAAGGAAAGAAGGGAAGGAAGGAAATGGAAAGAAAGGAAAAGAAAGCGAAGAAGGTAAAGAAAGATAGAGAAGGAAAGAGAAAGAAACGGAAGGAAAGGAAATGGAAAGGGAAGGGAAGGAAAGAGAAAGGAAGGAAAGGAAATGAAAAGAAGGGAAGGAAAGGAAAGGAAAGGAAAGGAGAGGAAAGGGAAGGAAAGAAAAAAAGATAAAGAAAAGGATGGAAAGGAAAAGGAAGGGACGGAAAGAGAAAGAAAGGAAAGAAGG
>JAGDQP010062543.1:0-11863 GCA_022664845.1 Lepisma saccharinum
TCTGCCCAAATATACGAGATCGGTTATTTATAAACATTCAGATACAGGTCTACGTATCTCGAAACAGGCCCGTAGCCAATGTGGTACCAGTACGGGCGGCGCCTGCCCGGGAAGGATTTTTGCCCTTTCATGATGAGTTTCCTCAGCAAACGTGGATTCAGAATTTGGATTAATAATAAATAATTCTGAGATTTAGTAGGGAGTTAAATTTTCATTTCAGTCGATACACTCCGTAGTAAGCAAATTAAATAGTAGTCACCAATATTTGTTTTATATTTATCTTTAATCATCTTATAATTATCATGAAAATTCGTGTATGAATTTACGAGCATAATTCAAGGAAAGGAGATGTTTGTATTCGCAAGTGTCACCAACTGTCGTTTCAGTCCAGTGTCGCAAACTACCGTAAATTATGCGATACACAATGCTTTCATCTGCGCGTTTTCACAATACTCGGTATCTACATTTTTGGCGATTTTTAGGTTTTAACATATCCTAATATTTTGGGGTTGGGAGACTTGAATGGCGTTGAAATATGAGATTTCATAGTGTATATATGGAAGAATTTTATATTAAAAAAACAGCTGAAACGGTGAAAAAACATGTTTTTGTAGATACCGAGTTTGGTGAAAACGCCCCTTAATTGTAGGGTACTCATCCTTCTATATTCATCGCTTAACACTGCTGTTGGATGACTCTAGTCTATCCGGCAAAATTTTCATTGTTCATTTAGTTACTTGTTTCTCTGAGATATAGAAAGGAAACATTGTTTCGTTTTGAGACCAGTAAATGTGTCGTTTGTAAGATTCACCCGAGACAATGTGAATGAGTAACTCTGAAGGTAAAGTGATCTCTACCAGGAAGGATATACGTTTATTTACGAGCAGGGATCCACGACTGGAGCACAAAGTAAGTAGTTGTGGACAGTGAAAATTGTTGAATGTAACCAAAATAGACACGCTGCATTACACAATACACAACAGAACTACGCCGCCAACAAAGAGTAGAATCAACGAAGATTGTGACCTGGAAACAAAGGACCAGCCAATAAAACAATCCGTCCTAAAAGAATTTCCGAATTCTGTCGTGCTGTTCCATATGAACAGTTTAAATGTTTGGCGTACTCTATCGTAAGAGATGTGACACCTTGCTATGTCTATATGAACTACATCCCTTTTGGTTCAAAGAAGCAACGTTAATAGAAAATGATTATCGAAACGAACATTACTCACGACTTTAGTCGAGGGCTTCCAAGGCAAGAGAAAACGGTATTCCATATTGAAGCAATAAAAATGTGGAAAGAAATATATTCTGGCTTCTGCATGCTCATCTGTCTCAACTATTATTGATAAAAATGTACTGGATAATCGAATGTGTGTGAAATTTTATGTCAAATTGCACAAAACTTTCACATGTTGGATGATGCCTATAGTAAGAAATGTTTGACTCAAACACAATGTTACAAATGGTACAGCCACTTACAATAGTTAGACAACCAACATGACAGTACAAATATGCGCAAAAGCATGGAATGCCAGGATATCCCTCCATTTGGAGGAAGAAGGAATGAGTAGCTGATGATCATTTAGAGAACAACGAGATAGTTAGGCAGAAATACCATTATTGTCTTGTTCAAACACACACACACAGAGAGAGAGAGAAAGCATGGAAGAAGATGGAGAAAGAGCGAGAAAAGAGATGAGGAAAGAAAACTGGCGTAAGACATGGAAATAAATAAAATTTTAACGCTTATGAATACACAGTCTACATCTCTCTCCCCTGCCCTCCTCTCTCTCTCTCTCTGTCTTTTGCTTTTCTCCCTTTGCGGAATAAATCTTTCAGCAGCAATCGCGATCATCATTTACAACGCTTAATTCCTTGAAGAAAATAATTGGGAATCCAGACTGGGAATCGAACCAATGACCATGAGAGTGAAAGCCTGACTCGCTGACCACCTAGCTACACACACCATAACGAAGGAGTTGTTAAATCAGCCATTAAACTCACTACTCTCAGCGGTTTGTTTATATACATCCTAATTTTCAGTACCTTCTCTCCACTTCCCATGATCACTAATTTAAGATACAAAAATGTAATCATTAATAATAAATATGAATATATAAACATATATTTTAAACGAAAGAAAAGAGAAACTTCCCCCCTCGCCGGGAATCAAACCAGGTTCTTTTATTTAGTAACCTAACCGTCGTACCAATACGCCAAATTGGCAACTGCAAATTGATCGATTGTCAGCGTTCTTTACAGTTAACGATTATGTTTCCACTTCCTTAGCAATGCTAACTTCCTGTTTCTAGTCGAAAATAAATAATTAAGATTAGAAGTAATAAAGGTTCGCAATTGGCCTCCTGCCAGCCAATCTGAAACGGTCTACACAAAGTGAACTTTTAATTAACAACATTCACTGATTCCTTTTCACCCCCTGTCAATACTACATCTATGTATACCCATAGATTAGTAGGAACGGAGAGTGAAAGGGAATTAGTGAATGTTGTTAATTAAAAGTTCATTTTATGAAGATCGTAACGGGTTGGCTAGCAGGAGGCCAATCAGGAACCAGATACCTATCTCGTTAAACGTTGTGTTGTTGATGTAGCAAGATTTTTTATTTTCATATATAACATTTCACAAACAGTTCTCTTTAGTCAGAATATTTCTAACAACCTTTCAATAATTCAATTCATGAGCAATATTTAAACGTGGTTGCCTCAGTCACATTTACAAACAACTTTTTAATAAACCAATTCACAGATCAATTTTTGAGCGTGGTAGTCTCGGTCACAATTACAAGCTTTCTGCCAGCCCATGCTGCAGATACCTCAACCCGCGCTACACCCACGCGGGATTTACAAAAACCAACCAATCAGGTATCAGGACGTGGCAATTCAGTTCAAAGGAAACTGAGCTCATAGAAGATAGTTACAACTAGTGGAAAGTCAGCCATTTTGTGTCAAACGAAAATTTTGAAAGGGGGTTCCACACTACACCATTTGCCCTCCTCCACAGTAGTGTCTAAACAAAGAAGTCCTATTAAGGCGGGGCCATTCTCGTGCAGGCGGATTACTCCTTAAAAATTAAATATTACTTCCTAGCAGGTGCTTTCCGTTGCCAATTTGGCGTATTGTAGTATGTCGGAAAGCTAATGAACAGAACCCAGGATCGAAGTTACCCAGAGAAATGTCATCAGCTGAGCACAGAGATTGGAAATAAGACACGTGACCGGGCTTCTTGCATAACATATACACTGTAAATACAAGATCGAAAGCCTTTGTGCTCCGCTGGTGAAGACGTCGGCTTCTTAAGTGGAAGGTACCGGCTCGAATCTCCCCCGCGACAAAACTTTTTCTTCTTTTTTCCTTTCAAAAAATATTTTTATATGTTCATATGTATTATTTAATAATTGATAGGATGTGTATAAATAACTGATTGCTAATGAAAGCTAAGATGTATCTGAATGAATACCGAGCGAGGTATGCGAGGGGGCACAGTGCGTCCGAAGGGAGCTGGGAGACGCAGCCCTGGTTAGCTGTGAGCATACGCAAAAATGTTGTAAACATGCTATTCCACCTGTTAATTTTATACTTGGTACACATAACATGAAATTCATTTTATCTTTATCTGATCCCAATCCCTGTGCTGTTCATTTGCGCGGTCGAGAGAGTCGTAATAAAAAACTTTTTAAAGGCATCCTTTTCTTAAACAATTCGTACTATAAAGTAACAAAAAATAAATTTGTTCATGCATGATTAAAAAGAAAAGCATTGAGGCTCTCATATACAGCCACTTTATAAATTCTTCAATTTGCGTGCCCCATAACATGCTTTTCTGTGTGTTATGTAAGAAGCCCGGTCACGTATCTTATTGCCAATATCTGTGTTCAACTAATGACGTTTTCCTGGTTAATTTGCATCGTTGACAAAGTCCTTTTTTATTCAGTTTTTTTCGGGTGATTTCAGAGTCCATTCTTTTCTCAAGCTGATATTATGTTGCCCAAATCCCAAAGTGTTAAGCAACCAGCCAAACGCAGCCCCGGCGCATGCTAGTATTTATTTTAGGATAAAGAAATCTGTAATAAAAATATTATAATATGCTTTTACATTATATACATATATAGAAATACATGAAAGTAACAATGGAATGTTGTATTGTCACCCGACTTACGTCACTGTGCAAAATTTTATCATTATATAACGTCGGAAAATTAGTTAAATTAACGTTACAAGATTTGAGGACACCACGAACCATTGTGAGCTAACGATACGAATGTAACACGCCTTAAAAGTGACAAAAATGCTGTTTTTAATTTTTTACGTGATGTTCTACCACTTTACAAAATCTGAAAAAAATCATGGTTATAGAACCGCCAAACATACATAACATATTTATTTTGAACCAACTGTTGTCTTCGTGTTTTAATTCGATTTTCAAATTTTCTAACCTCTCAAAATTTTAGTTTTGCTCGAACACATTTAAACAAATTGCCATCTTGTAGAGTTTGAAAAATCTTCAATTTAAAAAACTGGTCATCGTAGGTGCAAATCCGAACGAGATATTGCTAAACTTCCAAAAAAGACATTTTAATTTATTATGAGGTTAGGTTAGCATCTTTTGGGTTGAAATTTGCTGGAGAGCCATCATTTTTCATGCTGATTGTGGTAGGGTTTTTTTTTTTATCACTATTCCTTCAAAGGCAGTTTTCACCGTCTTACCCTGCTAGACCCTTTATTATTAATAATTTTTTTTCCTTTTTTTGTAATTATCTATAATTTGTGATGATGCGTTAGGGAAGGTTATGTAAGGTCAGGTTCGGTTATGTATTTTTACACTTTCGTTTCTTTGTTTCAAAAAACATTTCTGTCTGTGCGAATCTGACCTTACGAATCTGTCTGTGCGAATCTGTGCGATAAGATCTACAATTAAAAATACGTACAAGAGATGATGAGAAACTTTGACTGAAGCAATTTCAGATCTTGAATTATGTAATTTACCACTTGGATCAGATAAAATTTAATTACCGTACATGGGGGATAACAGAATTAGTAATTGGAGCGAGGGCTTACAAATAAAGGAAAGCATGTAATTTCAATATGAATAACGAAAGATTAGGAAGTACTGTGCGATAGCTTGTACTTGAACATAACGAGGATATTATTCAATGCATGAGTAAGATAGTGAATATGGAAGGAGAGAAAAATTCAAGCACAATCCATCGCCCTGAAGTACTCAAGAAAACCCTTATTAGCAGCAATTTTAATTTCTGGCTTTTTTAAAGTAAAATAATGCTTTTTGTGAAAATTTTGTTTATTCAACTTGAAAATCGAGGAATTGACCCTTCCTTGGCACAAAAGGCTATTTTCCACTTTGCTTCGGAACTAATATTAGGCATATTAAAGACCAGCTTGATGATTCGAGTGAATACAGAAAATACAAACATGGTATCAAAAAGGAGAGAGTGAAAGAATGGAATGGGTAAGGGAAGCAAAGGAAGTATGCGATGTGATTACTTGCGAAGCAAAATTCCTACACTGACATGGCACGTTATGGCAGCCACGCTGTTTACTCCAGAGAAATTTCTTAGTTACTTTTGCAATTTTCCAAAACAAACTGGAGAAATTATGTTCAATTTACACAGTTCTTGACAAAGAAAATCTGTCTTCACGAACTGTCTTCAATCCACTCAGCAGAAGAATTTCGATCAATGTCAGAAGCTGTGGGCTTGACTTTAACATTCAAAATAGCTTGGAGAAAACGTTTAGTGAATCTTCAAAGTTTCTGAAACTTATATTAACAATACCAATAACAGTGACAAATTTCTAGTCACAGTCTATTATAGCTACGATATTTTTCTAGGTTCTCAAAATCGTAACTAATTGATTTAACGTCACTTTATTTGAAAACCTGGTCACTTCTTTTGTGTCTATGTTACATAATTACACTCTACGTTGATTGATTGTGACTGATTAGCTACCCAATCCTCTCACATATAGAGAAAGAAGATAAAATTAATTTTATGGGCGGTAACAGCACTATGGCTTACACCCGTCCCGTCACACAGTGAAAGTCCAGGCCCGCAGCCAGGCGTGGGCTGAATCCCTGTAAATTTTCCTTGCCCCAATACATATATTTAATTTTATGTATGTTTCGTAAGCCCAAGCCCTTCTCTAATTTTTCTTGACCCCTACTCTTCGTGGCTGGTGGAGGGCCTGAGTACAACACCCAGTGGAGACAACCACCGGCCGCCACTGACGGAAGTTAACCTTCAGCAATAGTCATGGAAGGACGAAGACGTCGAAGTTGCATCTACATGTAAACAGTGCGGAATTATGTATTGAAAAGCGGTCCTAATACAATATCATTCAGATTACGAGCTCAAGAGCATCTAGAGGTTCGGCAGAGGTATGGAACCAATGCTTATTGTTCGAAACCATAGCGCATAAGGTGATATGCTCGAGAAGATGTTCCAAGGTTATGCAGAGCAGCAGTTCGAGATCAGGCATGGAACAGCGGTTCATCGGCCAACGCAGGTCTCAGGAGCCCACTGCGCGCACCTACGACATTGGGTTACGGCAGATACAAGAAGTGGTCAGCGAAGATGATAACCAGGCCATCCGGATGAAGAACAAGCCATCATCCACGGAAGTGACAAGTGAATTGACTGACAAGTACACTGTATGACATATACTGAACGAAAGAATAAAAGGCCTAAGAAAATACTGTAAATAGTTAGCTAAGTAAATTTTATGAGATATATTTTTTTTTCTACCCAAGTAGTTATCTATGTTATTTGTGTGTATTATGTTTGGACTATGTCATGAACTGGTCAGGGATTCGTGTCCTGTCAGGCGCCATTATAGCAGTGATAATTTGGTGATCGCTCAGACGTGCTGGTCGAGACTGGCAACAGTGCCCAGCCAGAGAAGCGCGGACGACAGTGAGGAAAATAGACATACAGTGGACACTTTGAAGTAAAATGAACTGTGAACATAGTTTCATAAATCGTTATAATATGCACAAGTTTAAGTGATTTATAGTGCAGAGTTGGAGACGATATATACGTTAGTGGTCACTTGAGGTAAGGTAGAAATAAAATAGTGAATTAAGGCAGTCAGAACTTTCTACATACAAGCGTGGTGGTGAACGGAAGATTCTGCAAAATGTTTTAGTGGCGCTTTATGAGAAGTTGAAAAAGTGAATTGTCTTTATATTATCCGTTCCCCAAAAATAATTGAAAGAAAACTTGACAGCCATTATTTTGAGCAGTGCCATGCGCGGTGTGTTCAGACCGGTATTTAAGCGGTGACTTACGAAATATTCAAGTATTTAGAAGTTCTATGAAGAGACATTCCTACTGAACAATTAAGCAAAGAAATGCTGCAGCGAAATAGATTGGAGTAGGATATTCTATCTTGGGCAACATCTAATAACCTATGTAATCAGTTGATATTCATGTATTCTTTGTATTTTTTGTCATAAATGCGATATGAAAAATAGCTACTTGGTACGTTTACACAGGGTCTTTTTGACTGCTAAGATTATCGATAATTTGAGTATGAGTTTATTTTTTGTTGAATAAGCCGTAGATGCATCTTCCAATATTTGTATAAAAAGGAAGTATACAAACATTTGTTAGCAGTCAATGTATGGTTTTGTACTACAAAAATATAGTAATAGGTTGCATACGTAATAGTTGCATTAATTGTATCCATTTGTCCATTAACACGATATTCGAGCCTTAAGTTTTCATTGCTGAATCACACTTTGGCGCAGGGGTGGAATGGAGGGTATACGCGGGTACACGCCGTGTACCCACCTAATAGTATAAATCACAGCGTGTACCCACCTCAGTGCATAAATATAAAGGAACGTGTTCCCAAATCCGGATTTTTATTGAGCAGCGTGTACCCCCCAAAAATTTTACCATTCCAGCCCTGCTTTGGCGTAAATGAGAACCAAGGAAGCCTATATTCGAGTGCACAGTAGCTAGCGATCTACATAAAATCATTCAGGTCAGTATCGGTACCATCCCTGTCGTGCAGTAATCAATTTGGTAATCGTGCACTCGAGAAACGTCAATACAGCAATAACGAAATTTATCAGTTAATTTTCATTCAAATGCGAATAAAATTTGCAAGACCAAGATGTTTGTTGTACCAAAGTACTTATTCAGTTCTAAAATTAATGTAACTGAAAGAACTGTAATTTTAATTCGAAAACTAATAATAAAATCATTGAAGGAATAAGTCATTTTTGTTTGAAACTGGGTGTATGCACTCAGAAAAAATGTTTTAACACTAAATTGATTCATATAGCGATGGAAGCATTGTGTTCGGCAGGTAAAATGGCACTTTATGTAAGGCTTCAATATACGCACAATCGCTTTCTGAACGAAGGGACAGAAGTTTCAAAAAAACTTTCTCTACTCATCAATATCAAAATCTTGTTTCTCCTAGTGAATATCGTCATTGCGCCTCGAAAAACCACAACTTTCCAGGAGAAACAAAAAACATGATAAAGCTCTACGTGTTGTACACTTCATATAGAAGTTGTCTTGTAATGTTTATGAAAATGCTTTGTGTGCTGCTTTCTCACAGAGTGGATTTAGAGGGTCGATTCTGACGTTGCTGTACACAGCGGTTTGACACTTATTATCCAATAACAACGAAACTACTATGTAATTACGTATCAAAGTTTGATAGACGATTTCGAATGGTCTTCTGATCCTTTTTGCACTGTATATCTCGTTTTTGACCAAAATGTCACATAGTTGTTTTCCGAGATGCAACGACGATACGTTATTCGAAATTAATTTGGATACATCAGAATTATCTTTTAACGGAGAAATTTTGCCAACTTGATCATATCTGTATTACGGGCCAGAACAGCGTAAGTCTAATTTTGGCCAAAATGTGGTTATTGGAGTTCTGTATATTATTCGGAAGCCTCACATAGTGGTTGCAGGATTCTTGTTGTAAACATGTTAAATAATGTAGAAAAACAAGTATTATGTAGTTTGTCCATTTAGTTTCTATGTGAAAGGAAATAGCTTTTTTCTCGGAAAACTAGAATTTGTGACTTACGCGGTTCTGGCTCTCAGGTACAGATGGTTCGTGTCTAGTCGTAGAATTACCAGCTCAATGGTGTATGCCTTTTTTCTTCTTTCTTACATGCTACTTGTACGTAACTTTGTCATATTATACTCGTCACACTGAGGTACATATGGAATGAAAACACTAGTTATGTTTCACGTTACAATTATTTATTCTGTACAAAAGTCAGTTATAAAATATTTCCCATCATGGAGTATAGTGTATAGTGGCAAAGGTGCTGAATATAAATAACAGGAGGGGAAAACATTCACTGTATTGTTTGATAAATTCACTACACATCTGCACACACCAAATATGGGATGTAGGATGCAGCACTTTCCAAACGTTTTCTGTACAAATGATGGGTGTTATGTTTAGCCTATTACAAATATTTTAACTAGCATACTATCAACTGACAAAATCTGGCAGGCCTTGCTGTTACATCCTGGCATTTGAGCGTCATTTCTTCAGGTGACAGAAATAGCTCCAGTTGGTGGTGTCCAATCATCTATAGTGCGAAGTCGGAATACATCCATATATGTTATAAAATTACATTACTCGTACAAAAAAAAAATACAAAACTGTGTTTTATACCAATCGTAACACAGTCTAAAAAAGCATAATGCATACGGTTTCTAATCGAAAAGAGTTTTCGAGTGAAAAAGCATCAAAACAAAAATGAAAAAAATCTTTTAACCGTAAGTAAACAAAAGAAGACCACTTAAATACACAAAAGTAATAAATATTTGAGTGAATGCTGCGATTAAATGTCTTCTTGTAACATCACAATTGTCAACAGTATATTTGCCTCTGCATACACGATTGATGTTGAGAACATATACAGTTCACTATCGACACAGTTTTGTATTTTTTTTTTGTACTATATTGATCTCAAGGAACTATGAGAGAAACATCATTAGAAATTACATATTGACTAGAGTTTTCTGGTTCAACTGCTAATGCAATTTAAAAGCAAAACTACAGAATTTTACTTTTTAAAAAAATCAAACGGTTACTGTTTATTCTCAGTAACTATTTCACTCTCGAATAATGAAGCAAAAATTCTGTAGTTCAAATTGATATTTTAGATTAACACAAAGTTATTAAGTACGCTAACAAACAGATCAACTGAAACTTTGCTTTTCTAACACACCATCGTTAGTCGCTAACCAGATTGGTGATGCCGAAAGTACCTTAAAATGGCAATTCAATTCATGGTGCAATGGCATCAATATCTTGCTTTGGATCATGAAACTATAAGAACACACCACAGCACTTCTTCTCAAAAGCCATTACATAAATAAATGGTTTGCCACATTCAAGTTATTTTCGTTAGCTATTATTTGTATGCGTTCGTCTGCCTCTTGTATTTGTGAATTTTACTACCAATACAGTCAACTCAGTAAGTTATAGCACAAATGAATTTTTTGGATGCTTTCAGTACTGACACACATTTTAGAAGCTAAATGACACGAAGGAGCGTTTTAATACAATGACTCATGGAAATTAGATATTTAATCTCTTCATTCACTTTCTTTTATCTTGCATTGTTCTGGTTTGAAAAAAATAAAAAATATAAGTGGAACTGTTTTTGCAAACTCACTAAGTTTAATGATGAGATGCACTTCAGGAAAGATATTTGTAATGATAGGATGCTATTTCCTGTTCACAGAGACCTCAGTTAACGGATATAATTTAGCAATAAGAACGATGCTAAAACAAACAGCAATAGTAGCTGCTGTTCTTCATAAAAAATTTTAAATATTTAGTTGCTGTGCTAAAAACATTGATCAGCGCTGAGAATAAATCTTCCTTCAACTTCAAGAAAGAAATCTAGAATTTCAGGCTCTACCTTTAACATATTTAATGAAAAAGGAGGAAATATTTCAACTGAACTTACGAAAATTCCACTTGAGCCACAGTCAAGCTGTACAAAAGGGACGCAGTAACGCAAATTTCTTGCACTGCTTCAGCATTTCGTTAAAAAATTTGCTACCATAATGCTGAAAATAAACATCTATTGCAGATGATATAATACGCACCGAAACAAATCTCAATACCTTACATTTTTTTTTTTTTTTTTTTTTTTCACTAAACAGTATTTATTACTGATAATGCTGTCTGAAATACTCACTGTTACTGTGTTGAAACTGTCATGCTTCTGGTTTTTGTTCAGTGGTACTGTACGCGTTACCAGCAATAAACACTGTTTAGTAACATGGAAATAAGGCCGGAGTTTTATTATATATTTTTTCAATTAAAGTACAGTGCAAAATGCTAATAAAAAAAAAAAAAACTACAAGTACATAAGAATGCGACTATCAATGCCACACCTGCAAGAAAATGAGTTTCATATTGATGTACTGCCATACAACCAACACTTGCACGAAGTCAAGGGAAAGTGACGCCTTTATTATCTTCCATAAACAAATTTAAACGTTTCACTCTAATCACTCTGTCTTTTATAAAAAGTAATAATAGACTATGAAGACCTGATAACAATAGTAGAAATTGGGAAACCAACTGCCATTACTTGTGTTTGAGTTACTGAGTAATGTGTTATCTGTTTTTAATGCTGAAGATGTCATATGGTCGGTTTTCTTTGAACGAGTTTCTCCCGCAACAAGAAAAATACTCTTATTCTCTGATTTTCACAACTTTGACACGGAAATCAATATAGATAAAAGGAAAAAGTGTAGAGATCAGAAGAATGGTATAAGGTAATGTTTAAAATTAACCACTTGGATGAGTTCTTGTGT
>JAGDQP010062544.1:0-11863 GCA_022664845.1 Lepisma saccharinum
GGGGAAGGGGTTCAAGCATGACTTATTTTATCTGACAATGAGAGAAGGGGATCAGAGTGTTTTCAGACTATATGCAGTAGAACCTCTGTTATCCGAAATAAATGGAATAAGTAAGTCATTTTGGATAAACAAATTTTCGGTAAAAAATGTTTATTTCTTCAAAGTTTAAAGTGAAAAAATTGAAGGCAATGATAAAAAAAATATACTTTTAGATTACAGACTTTTAATAAAGCTTTAAATGCTTCTACAGTTGAACAACTCCTTATACAACTAAGTTTACTCTATTTTGAAAAATCTTTTTCTGTTAGCATTTCAAATTACATATTTTTCGTTTTTTTTTTGTTTGCCGTTTCGGTTAAACGCTATTTCAGTTAAAAGTATTTCGGTTAACAGATATGAAAATGAAATGACACGTTTTACATAAGCACTAGAGGAATGGTCGGGTATCTGCTTATTTTACTAACACGGGGGAGGAAGTTTCAAGTGATTGAAAGTTTGCTTATGCAAGAGTTTCCGCTGAAGTTCCAGTAACATTGTCGACTTTGATTCTGATTCAAAATTTTACTTGATTTTCTATGACTGCATAAATAATTTTAATGGGGTTACTCCTTGGGTAAAGTTTAATTTAGTTTTCCCCCAAAATGTATAATATACAGCAGGCATGTACATTTTTTTCTACATGTATGGGAGTGTTGAAACGCAATATGTAACAAAGATTCAAATGATGGAAGTGTCAAATCTACCTGAGAGTGAAAAAAACTAAAAGCACCTGGGACTATTTGGCACTTTCGGTATTCAGGCATGGCACATGCTGTGAGTGTTTAAGGCGCACTCGCAGGTAATAAGCTTCGCATATAATAAGAAACATGAGCCAACCTGGATTTTCTAACCCATGTTTGCTTTTGTGCATTGGGTCTGATTTTTGTAGCAAAATAAGTCATCCAAAACACGAAGTGACGCCATTAGGATTCCCGAACATGCCACCGTGTTTCCGTATGCTGAGCAACTCGAGTATGTATTTAACGAAATTATAATGACATTCGTTTTCGTAACACTTTTTGGATTGCTAGCTGTCCCTGTGATTTTCTAGAATCGTCTGTATCGATTTTTTGTACGCTGAGGAATCAGTGGTAGAAAAAGTACATACGGCTCAATAGCTGGCGGAAGCTGGGGAATCGAAACTAAAATTTAGCCTGCTCCTTCACCGAGACCACTATTAACTAAATGAAAGGTAAAGTTAATAATGATAATATTTTACACACCTGGTGGTTTTTTAAGTTATATTATCTAAGTCTTGCGTTCATGTCTTATAATGAATAACACAAACTGGTAATGCTATTACTAAATTTTACTTAGAAATTATGGTTTTCCTAGAATAAATAACACATGTTTGTTTAATATGTTTTGCGTTACTGTGTCTAGGTTTTGTTTCTGAAAGTGAATTTTTAATTTGGTAGGTGCTGATAATCTTCACATTTTGAAAGATGTCCATGTTAATAAAAAAATATTACCATTTTAATCTGAGGTGGTGAAGTGTAGGCCTATGTAAAATTTATTAAATACAAAGACGGTTGGCAATCACTTTAGTTTTGCTCTTTAAATACTAATCCAAGTTGCTATAATGATTACTTGCTGATCTTTGCTTGAATAGCAACGTTAGTCGGAAAATGAATGGAGTATCTAGTAGCAGAAGCAAGTGTCAAAATTTCCTTTCTCAAGAATTGCGGGTGATGCATTCACCAGGTAAGAGAAAGAGACAAAATTTCCGGTATCAACATTTCATAAATCCAAAAGACTTCAACGACACCTTTCTATTTCTTATTTAAGTAAGGGCAGGTCAGTAATTCTTAATTCATTCGCAAATCTACCGCTAAAGTTTTAACAACTATATCATTATAGCGACGAAACATGTATCGTTCTTACTTTTCTACTAGTATTTTTTTTAGCGATTTGGAGTAATTCTTTTTGCTTTGGAAAGTAATAATTCTGCCTAAAACTTTCAATTTTGGAAGGGGTTCAGGACCCCCTAACCAAACTCGTAAATACATCCCCGATTCTAATAATATAGCAAGAAAATATTTCATTCATTTTAATTTCGCTCTTTTAGTAATTTATCACTGTTATAGGAAACAATATTCATCAATAAGTTTTTGCACCGAAACTTCCTGCATCAAAACTTGCTGCACCGAAACATTTTAGACCCAGTTCATTGTGCTAAATCCACGACGAAATCCAGATTGTTCCCTTCTCTGGTAAAAATCCAAGTCTCGTTCAATAGGGTTCAAAATAACTTTGGTGAACATTTTATACAGAACTGACAGTAAAGTAATTCATCTATAGTTTTCGACGCGTTATTTTGACCCCTTTCTTGTATAATAAAATTATAATAACATTATTCCAACTTGACGATATTTCTCTCTTCCTCAGGCACATCGAGAATAATTTAGCAAGTTCATCTTTCATCTTTTCACCTCCCATTTATAGATCTCTGCTTTGAGTCCATCTTCTCCAGGCGATTTCATGTTCTTCATCCCTCGAAGTACTTTATCCACTTCTTCTTTCGCTGTGTTTGGGACTTCTACATCATTTACTCCTTAATCATCATTTGCAAGTTCTTCTTCGGAGTAGTACAATTCTCTATAAAAGTGTGTAGCTACTTCTTCGGAGTAGCAAGCTGCTGCTTTGTTTTCTTCACGCTCTTTTGTTATATATATATATATGTTTTACTCAACTGCTACATCTGTCATTAGTAGCAAAATACATAATTCCAAAATTTAAACTGGGATGAAGTTGGAATAAAGATTAATTTCGAATATCTTCATCACCTACGATTCACTCATGATATAGTCCTGTTTGCTTCAAGAGCAGAAGAACTACAAACCAGAAGGGAAGAACTGTGTAATAAGAGTTCGAAAATAGGTCTTAAAATGAATTTTAGTAAAACAAAAGTAATGTATAATTAACATGCTGCAAAGAAGGAAATACAGATTAACGGAGATACAATAGGCATAGTTGATGAGTATGTTTACCTAGGCCAGCTCAAAACTTCGAATGCCAAGTTGATGGAAGAAATAAACAGAAGATGTAAAATGGCGTGGAGTTCGTTTGGAAGATTGCATTTTATTTTCAAAAGCAAACTACTAATGTGTCAAGCGTAAAGTTTATAATCAAGTTTATAATCACAGCCAGCAATGATGTATGGCTGTGAAACTTGGATATTAAATTCAGAAACTACTTAAAGATTAAGATTCACACAAAGAGCATTGGAGAGATGCATGCTAGGAATAACTAGGAGGGATAGGAAGACAAATGAATGGATTCGCGCACAAACAAAGGTATAAGATATAATAATCAAGACTGCGAAGAAGATGAAGTGGAGATTGGCAGTTCACATAGTTTTTGTATTGTATGTCAACGGCTCGCTCAGCTCGGCTCAAGGCTCTAGCCGTCCTGAGCCTCGGCTCGCACTGAGCTGAGCCGTACCGAGCCTCGGTTCACAGCGAGATGAGCCGAGCCGAACCCAGCGCGGTTCGCAGTGAGACAAGCCGAACCGAGCCGAGGCTCACAGCGAACCAAGCCGAACCTAGCCGGGGCTCACCGTGAGCCGAGCAGAACCCAGCTCGGCTTGCAGCGAGCCGAGCCGAACCGAGCCGCCGCTCACCGTGAGCCGAGCCGAAACCAGCGCGGCTCGCAGCGAGCCGAGCCGAACCGAGCTGGGGCTCACAGCGAGCCGAGCCGAACCGAGCCGTGGCTCGCTCTGAGCCGAGCCGAACCGAGCCGTGGCTCACACCGAGCCGATTGACATCCCTAATTGATACTTCGACTGACCATGCTACAGTGAAAGGATGGCAATTGTTGAAATCGAAAATATCGTACGCAAGCATTAAGATTACCGTATTTTGTAAAAAAATATTACCGTACACACTCATTCAAATAATAATAATAATAATTTAATATAATAAATATAGTAATATTTATTTTATCTATCTATCTATCTATCTATCTATCTATCTATCTATCTATCTATCTATCTATCTATCTATATACACATATATATCATCATCATATTCATGACCGAACATCCTGAGGGTTTTCCAGTTTTTTTCCTGTCATACTAGGCAAATGATACCTACAATATAGGCCCTGGGCGTCTACCTTCCAACATTCTCAGTAGATTAGTGGGGCCGGTGGGTCTTGGTGGGTCGTGGGTCAAATTTTCATTGACTCACGCCAACTCTGGTCACTACCTTTTAGCAATCAGGGGTGAACTGGCACTCTCTTGGTCTAACTACAGTTTGAGAGAGGACTGGAGGATTTCATGAAATACCAGACAAGCGGGCACACAGTTAACATCTTGTTGAAGCTATATCTAGCACAAAACAAATGTCAGAATGACACTTTACTTTTCAAACAGAGCTTGGTGGATAGACTGGCCTAATTCTAATAACAAAAATTAACAAACTACTCTGTATTATACAGAAATATGAAAGTCGAATAGGTTAATAACCGTAAGACATTTTAGGACCAAAATAACCAGGAACCTACAACTAGGTAATTATTATAAAATTAAAAATATCTAATAATAAATATTATAATTAGAAATACTACTGACACAAACTCAGTAAAATACTGACTCAAAGGATATATAATACGGGGGGTCCTTGCTCACCACAACAAGCAAGAGGGCCATGAGGCTTCAATTAAATCGAGACTGGCTAGAAAGAATAATGCTAAAATAAAACATTGCAAAAGCCTAACGTATAATGACAATAACATGTGAGAGCCTTGAGACAGAAACCAACTATCTGCAAAAATAACGGGAAACAAAGGGCAATACTCAACACATATAGAGACTATTATTCCCCGACATACAAAAATGTCACGAGTCAAAGTGGCTTGAACACACCACAGAAATATTTTATCTCAGAATACAAATTGGAAAGGTAAAAGCTCAATCCAAATGCAAAATATTCCACTAACAACCGTCGACACTACACATGGAGCAAGTGGTTATAATGTAAAAATTTCATTAGATATGATGTAAACAACTCACTGTAAATAGATACACATCTACTGTAACAATCCGTACCAGTTTCCTACGTCAGTATCTATATTTGTACCTGCCTGACAAGTAAATTACCCGAAGTGAGGACTCGAGTTGCTCATCAAGTGATACCTTAAATTGAAGCTAGTGATGAGTATAGTACACCTGTGAAATCCTAGCTGCAGAGCTCCAGAAATAAAAAGGTTATGGCGGGTCAAAGTTCAAAGAGAAAGCGAATTGTATTGAAACAAGTCACAACGAAAGGCGGAACAAAAGTCAGAAGGACATGGTTTTGAATTGAAATGTGATTCATGTGAAGGAAAGAGGCACGTACAAAGTACTACACATTGATACAATCAATATGTAAGTCGTCAATGAAGGTGTGTGATAAGCAGATACTTTGCTCACAATGAGTACACTTGACAAAAGAGATGTTCTCACATGAGGTCTTGTAACACTCGTCACGTACACTAGAATCAAAACAATAATCCAATGGAGAAATCCAGGGCTCGGGTTCCTCATCCAAGTAGCCGCTTTTGTAAAACGGAAACCTAATCATGTTGCGAAATCGTGAGGCGCTGAATTGGAAGAGAGTGAAGGACTGCATTCGTAAAATGTTATCCCGATGCCAGAGATTAATTTCCGAGGAAGCTATAACTGTGTCAGTAATGAACCTAATAAATGATTTATATGTACGGAAGAAGTAAGCATCAAGTGGTTGGATGAAACCAGTGTAACCACCAGGAATTAAACGTTTGAACAGTGTTATATGATTAGGGCATAATTCATTTGATACGTTATCATCCTTATTTGCACTCCATGAATCCAGAAAAGCAAGACTTTATCACGATCGGCAGGCAGGCTATTCCAGAATACAGAATAAAACTCTTTTAAATCACTTTTGTTCATGTTTGCAGTCTTTCCTGGATGGGACACTATGTTATCGGGATCTTTTTGCTTATTTCCTGGAAATTGACCACTGGATTAGGATACAAGAACGTGCATCGGACGGAATATTTCACCATCCATGGAAATAACCGGCATGATCATATATGAATGAGTAGTAGCACTGACTGATCCAAATGCACCTCTTACAACCAAATGTACCTTTAGTCCTATGAGTCCTGAATGCATGGAGTTCCTTGTCAAATCGACTTTGATCAGCATTGAATACTTGACGAGGATTCAGGTCTTCTAGTAACATAAGTTCTTTTATGGACGTAATAAATGTCGTAGATAAGTGATTTAATTCAGCCTCTTTTGATTTTCACGTTTTGTTAACCCAAAAGCGAAGAGTCCTGTCGTGTATAATTGCACATCTCTCGACCATTTCTTTCAATTTATCGTGAACTGCTGCATTAAGTTTCTTATAACTGGATTTTTGAATTGTTTTCTGATATTCAAAGAGGATGTTTTTCGATTGAATTAATCTATACTGTGACTTGACAGATGAAAATTTCCTTCGTTTCTTTTCCGGGTTCTCATTGTGTGTCCAAAACATGTAAGCTCCTTCTTTATAATCATCGTCTAAGATGTGTTTTTTTTTATGCGAAGGCTGATATTCTTCACCTGAAGAAGCTACAGGTGTCGGAGACTCTTGATGTGTTTGAGAACCTTGCGATGTACTAAGCATTTCCTCATCAAAGACGTCATCACCGTAGTCTCCATCATCGCTTTCATCACTGTCACCAGCAAATCCAAGAGTTTTAACTTCTATGATTTCCATCTTGTCCTCAAGTATCTCCACTATTTGTTTGTACAATGAATCTTCATACCTATTCATTCTCCTATTAACAAATCCATATTTCTCATACAGAGCATGAACGATAGCACCTGCTTCCATTTTCTGGAACTAAAAGAAAAAAGACCTTTTATTGACATCAATAACAGGAGCAAACATGCACAAGGACATTCATACACGAATAAATGAAAGCGGGATATCAGCCAGAGAGAGGGATATCATTCTACACATTACATTAATTGGGAGCAACGTACGACGTATTACCATCGGGATAATCAGCAAAACATGGACATTACAAGCAGCTAAATTCGAACAAGGAAATCGAGAAACCAGAAAAGTCCAGACACCTGGGAAACTCCTTCAAGTGGGAAACAAACCAAACAGACAAGAGGAAGATGGAAATAAATGTAATCAACAAATATACAGTACGTAAAATAGCCAAGAGCTCGGGCATGAACATGACTGACTCATCCCTAAAACAAATTGACAGTGTGTAAAAATAAACTTAAACATTAAAATAATAACCAGAGTAACATCCATCAGACGGCTGAAATAATGATCCACCAAACCAGAATACCGAGAAGGAAAAGAATGGAACCTCATGCAAAAATAAAACCTGACTCTGAGAGGAGTTTGTACACAGGTATGGGTCCCTGACCAAACAGATGAGCATATAAAACCTCCCAGGACGAAATAATAAAGTTTACTGAGAATACCAGCAAATCGATAGAATAAAAGCCAGAAACACAGAACGCTTCTACACATATAGAACTACAAAAGAAGGGAAAACTTCTTTATTACATATACGAGGAAATAGAATCCAGAAGGCCAGTGTGAACTGTGGAGGAAGGTCCCGGCTCCAGACTTATCTAATAATGAAACAAAACGACGTAAAATGACAAGAGAGAACTAACCTAAGCGGTCTGTATGATTTCTTCGGGTAGAAGAGTAAAGAGACAGGGTGCATATTTTTATCTGTAATTTCTTCAAAAAAATGCCGACCACCGCGGTTCTGTAATAAATCAAAACACAATTGATCCGCCGATAATTACCCAAAGTGGCTCATGTTCGCTCAAAATTGTTGTGACTGAACAACAGACAGGATGGTAAAGTTTCACTACTTTAGTAGCAACGGAAGCAGGAGAAAAGTCAAAGGGACCTATTCCTCATTAGCCAAAGCACAAGGCGATCCCCGAGGCAATGTTTGGTTTCTCCGATTTTTCTCTTATGTAGTATAGCACCAAGCTTTATGTTTGTTGAACATGTTAGGCGGGAATACATAGAGTATATGTTGGATTTTTCTTATGCATATGATCAGCGTAAGTGTTGCCAACTGCCTGTGAATGATGAAAAAATGTTATATTTCCGTAATACGTCAGGTTCCTCCTTCTTCTCCTCCTAAATTTGAAGCAGAAAAGGAACACATGGTATACCTTTGGAATCTCTGTTTCATAAGCATTCTAACGATATATCATTTATAACTTTCAGGTAATTGGGGAGAGCACCAGGGTCGCCAATATGAAGGCCTTCGCCAATTAAAAATTCCCCTCTTTCTAAACAGATTTTTACGCCAAAAACTATAAAAGCTACCAAAATTGTTTTCCAGTTTGTCATTTTCACAATATGGACAAAAATTGAATAAAATGACACCCCACTCGTCTTTACCGGGTGGAGTGGCCCATTTTCTCCAAATTGTGGGTCTAGTTGATAGTGTACAAGGCTCGCCCGGGACATTGTGGGATAAAAGGATCCTGAATTTTTTTTAAACTATTTTACTCCCTTTAGATATCTGAGGATCTAGCCGGCGTAGTGTTGGGAAAATGTGTGTTGGAACGTAGACGCCCACGCCACAATCACAGCGTTTGCTTAGTATGGCTGAGGAAAGCATGTTTGAAAGTCTCAGTTTGAATTGTCGGCCAGTGGAAACGATTCCAGTAGGCCTACTTTTCGAATGCTAAGCGAACGTTCCACATTTTTTAAAAATAATTTATTCACCACAAGCGGGTCTAACTTGCTCAATTTGATATATATTTTGAGCTGTATAGATTGATGATCTTAGAATTAGATTAAAGTGAAACACACAAACATTCATGCCCTAGGTGTAACACTAAGCCAAGGCCGCTCGGTACTGGAAGATTGCGACCAGGGCCTTAGTTGATGGTATCAAACCTGCGATAAAGACAAAGCCTGTGCTACAGAGTGCGAATTAATGTATTTTTACAGGGGTGTTATATGTTGTAAAGAAAATAATGTGATAAATCCAATATTATGCAAAAAACGTGTGCCCACATACAGGTTCCTAGGGAGATTTACCCCTCATTTTCCCTGTTATTTCGCACATTGGTTTGGCGTAAGTTTTGCGCATCTGACTTCTCTGAATTCGAATATACTTTATAAACTTAGGGCAGTATTAGAATTTGATTCTAAGTTAATTTTTCCCTTACGGGAGCTTTTGTGAATACCTTCCAAGGATTACCATGTGTCCACGAGACATTTTGACAAAATTTGATATTGGAGCACAAGAATACTCCACATTTGGACAAGATAATAGATTTGGACAACCTGGATTCTCGAGCACAGGATAAATCATTGCAAGTGATTCACAAAACTGTCCCGAGTGAATATAACACAAGTTCTATGATTCTCCTAACATTGTACTTGAAGTCACAGACGTCAGATGTTCAAAACTTACGGCAATCTATTGTGCGGATTAACACGCGGAATGAGGGAGAATTCCCCTTAGAGTCTGCATGTGGGTACACGTACAATGCAAAATATTCGATTAAGCACGTTCTTTTCTTATTAGCAACATATCATTCGCTCTGCAAAACTACATTAAGTCGCACACTGTAGCAACCTTAAAGATTTTCAGGTTTGGTTCTTAACACAGGTTTGATACCATGATCACCCTTGATCCTCAAATGCAAAAAGGGCTTAAAATATGTTTTAAAAATCCTTCCAGGATCCTTTTATCCTACCCCCCGGACGAGTCTTATGCTTAAACGACATAAATCAATTCACACATGTATACAAGTCATATCCTGTGGATATGATCAACCGTTTGTCAGGAATATTAAGGGTCCCTGCTCATCTTTCATTGTCATTTCTCAGTAGTAGAACTTTGGCGGATCATTCAGTATCTCGTGTTTTTGATCCCAGCTGTGGAAAATCTTGACTGAAGATGATCCAGTTTTTTTCTGACCTACACCATGAAAATGTCGGTAGTTCAAATTCAACGCAGGCCCTGGCCGACTTTTTCACGAATCATTTCACTCTTCATATCCCTGTCTGAGCGTTAGATGCCTAAAGGACATAAATACAATTCAAATTAATTTTCAATTCAAAGTACGTAGAGTTAAATTAAGGTCATATATATAATCATCATCATCATATTCAGCCGTTTTCAATCCACTGCTGGATGAAGGCCTCCCCCTTTTCTTTATACATATCTCGGCCTGCTGATATCCTCATCCATGTAGCTCCTGAAAAACGCTTGATTTCATCTACCCATCTTGCATTTGGTCGTTTCTTTTCTCTAGGAATCCACTGTAGTACATTTGTCGTCCACCTTCCATCTGTTCGTCTAGCTATGTGACCGGCCCATCTCCACTTCATCTTCGCAGTCTTGATTACATCCTCTACCTTTGTTTGTGCGCGAATCCATTCATTTCTCTTCCTGTCCCTCCTGGTTATTCCTAGCATGCACCTCTCCATTGCTCTTTGTGTGACTCTTAATCTTTGAGTCGTTTGCGTATTCACTGTCCAAGTTTCGCAACCGAACATCATTACAGGTAAGACACACTGATTATAAGTTTTACGCTTCAGACACATTGGAAGATTGCTTTTAAAAATAAAGTGTAATCTTCCAAAAGAACTACACGCCATTTTACATCTTCTATTTATTTCATCAGTCAACTTTGCATTCGATGTTTTGAGCTGGCCAAGTTAAACATAATCATCAACTATGCCTATTGTCTATATGTTAATCTTCATTTCCTTCTTTGCAGCATGTTGGTTGTACATTACTTTTGTTTTACTTAAGTTCATTTTAAGGCCTATTTTCGAACTCTCGTTACTCAGTTCTTCCATTCTGGTTAGTAGTTATTCTGCACTTTAAGTAAACAGGACTATATCATCAACGAACCATAAGTGATGAAGATATTCGCCATTAATTTTAGTTCCAACTTCATCCCAGTTTAAATTTTGAAACACTCTCTCCAGGACCGCACAAAACAGTTTTGGAGAAATTGAATGTCCTTGCCTTACCCCCTTTCCAACTTTAAATTTTTCACTTTCTTGATGCAGTCTAATTACAGAAGTGGCAGTCGAGTAAATGTTTCGCAGTAACTTGATGTATGCACTTTCGATGCGTTGATGTTCAAGTGATTTAAGTACTGCTGACAAGGAGACCGAATCGAAAGCTTTTTCAGAATCTATGAATCCCAAACATAGTGGAAGTTCATATCCATTAGCCTTTCCATAACTTCATTCAATGTTTGTATGTGGTCAATTGTGCTAAATCCACGACGAAATCCGGCTTGTCCCCTTCCCTAGTTAAAATCTAAGTCTCGTTCAATACGATTCAAAATAACTTCGGTGAACCTTTTGTATAGAACTGACAGTAAACTAATTGGTCTGTAGTTTTCGACGCGTTCTTTGTCCCCTTTCTTGTACAACAAAATGAAAACGACGTTGTTCCAACTGGAGGGTATTTCTCTCTTTCTTATGCACTTCGAGAGTAATTTAGCAACTTCGTCTTTCATTTTTTCACCTCCCCATTTAAACATCTCTGCTGTGAGTCCATCTTCTCCTGGCGATTTTCCGTTCTTCATTCCTCGAAGAACTTTATCCACTTATTCTTTCATTACGTCTGGGACTTCTACATCATTTTCTTCTGAGTTTTCATTTCCTAGTTCTTCCTCGGAGTAGTACAATTCTCTGTAGAAATTTTCAAATCTGTTTATAATTTCTTACTTATTTCGTGTTACGGTCCCGTCTGGTCTCTTAACTGCAATTATTTGCTTTTTCAATATCATGAGCTGCTGTTTGGCTTTCTTCAAACTCTTGTTTTCCTCGAT
>JAGDQP010062545.1:401-11862 GCA_022664845.1 Lepisma saccharinum
TATTGGTGTCCCTTAGAGGGTATTTTTTAGTATTATGGGAATTTTTTATATCTCCGGACGATATGGATCTAGCTGTAATACATTTATTACTAGCCTTTCAGAAAGTCCTAAGGGTTGTATGAAATATACGATGAATAATATCCAACGTGTCAGTGTCCTACCAATCGCAGTTTGTTTCAACAAACCCTTCTTCCAATTACTCCAATAGCAACAAACTTTACTCTTTCTTCTAAATAGAAGAATATTCCTTGTATTTTATTCCCACGTATACTTTTATATGCAAACGAAAGCAATACAAGGGTACTTTACTATTTTATATATATTTAGATTGTGGAAGAAATACCAAAAGAGATTTCTAATTAATCTTCAATTTTTTTTCTACACCAAGTCCTCTCAAATGGCTAATGTACTGAGAAAAAGTTCTTCAAAAGCCGCACGTAAAGATTCTGGTCTTCTTAAGAAGGTGAGGTAATGAAATCTAAACCTACTGAGAAGATCTACCATTGAAGAAAGTTGAGAGTTCTTCAGAGATTAAAAAAAAAAAATACAACTTACTAGCTTCGTCGCTTTCTTTATTAATAACAAGTGAGGTTCTTTTAACTCCTTCTTTTGTTATTGGGACAATATCCTCAGAGAGGGAGAGAGAGAGAGAGAGAGGAAGGGGGAAGAAAGGGAGACAGAGAGGGCAATTTTCATTACTTCCAGAAAGTGACAGAGAAAGTTCATTCGCACTTTTATGCACTGAGAGTTCCAAAATTCTGCCTCCGTTATGCTCTAATGCGGTCGCTTCTCTCTCCAACTCTCTCTCTTAAGGAAAAAAAGAAGACAACAATGGAGCATGAAGAATATTCTCCGAAGTTTTCTCCACTGTTGTCGTCTTCTTGGTTTTCATCCTTTCTTTGCAAGGTATACCTTTTTCCTTCTCTCTTTCCTGTACACGCGTATAGTCATTGTGAGAGACATTGAGGCAGAAAATGTTAATGTGAGGAAAGGTGAGCTGTATTGAGTCGTATAGCAGCTCTTTTTCACTTCCATTATCAAGTGAGAAAGAGAGAAGTTCACTTCGTATCTTACTTCATTTCTCATGACGAAAATTTTTCCCCTCACTCTTCTAACAGCTCTCTTTAACACTGTACTTATTTCTTCTCTCCGAAGTTAAACTATTGCGAAAAGAATAGATGACGACATTTTCATTCCATTCTACGCGTATTTTAAACATTTTTCGTTGTTTATACTCTACCACATTATAAAATTAACCTTCTTGTATACCTTTTCTATATGCCTTTTCTGAAATTGTAAATTTTGTGTGCAAACCATGTAACTATGTGAAAACATCTGTCATCATGTGCCAGTTAGTTTATCATGTTAGCCAGAAAGAACATTTTGTACAGTTGGTGATCAGTTCCTATTCCCATTTTGTTCACAACATGTATTGATAACATCATGCTTACTCACTTTAACTTCAAAATTCTTCAATATCTTACGAAAAATGGGACGGATGTAGTGATTCTACACTGTAAATCATATTATGTAATGAAACACCCCAAAGTACCCTTTTCAGGTTGATGTAGCACCTATGAGGTGTTTTTGTGAACGAAACACACTTAGGTGCCACGTATACACCCTTTCGGTGTTAACATTCCACATACAGGTGTAAGGCAGGCATAAGGTGTTATTTTACACCCTTTGAAAAGGGTGTAAAGTTAGTAGGCTAGGGAGTAAACGATTACGCAGAGGTGTAAACTGGTCAATCAGGAAGATCACATTAGTCGTTTTATTACTCTGGTAAGTATATATTATTGTCAGGTATGAAAATATAGTATTCTTTTTAAATGTAAATATTTTTAACGGTAGTCTTTAAATGAAAAATACGACAAGTGTAAATAATAGAGGGCGGTGTAAGAAATTAGTATAACTTATTGATTCACGTAGTAGCGGAAACTGACGTAATAACTTGAATTACTTTGCGCGTTTTATGTGCGGCTTTGGGCAGAAATACAACATCGGGTATAAATAATATTGTACCGAATTATTAGTCTACAGGTAAAGTATAACATATCATAATGTTAGTTTCTTTGAGATTAACATTTTTATTATTTAAGATTGTAACCAGTAAAGAAACGCTATACAGGGAGCAAAAATGAGTTACAGTATACGAGAGCCTTTGTCTCGTTCAAAGGGAGGATAAAAGGCTTGTCAGTACCATTTAGTCTGTGGTTAGTACTTATTACGTTTAAGAACGTTATATTGAAGTAACCCTTGCATGCAGCATTCAAAGCTGGAATAGACGTTGTTATATTTAATACTCAAAGCTTTGAACACAAGGTGCACTTCTTTCTGCTACAGCTTTGAACCTTGAGCACAAGTAGACTACAACACGCGGGAGGTAATGGGATGGTTCTAGAACGCTCTTAAATCAACATGTTTCATACATGACTTCGCTTGGCATTACTGCGAAATAACATTTCCGTAACACTGGGTAGAACATTGCCACAGGTATAGGCCTACTAATTTCAGGGAGCAAGTTTAGTATCATCAGCCCCCGTTGTCAACATAACCTACTTGTATGTTAATGTATAGCAAAAAAAAATTATTTTTCTCATTTTGTGTGTTTTTTCTGCGTCGATAAAAACAGTGGTGACGATTCGAAATACCGGGAGCATAATCGAATGATCCCTGTGTCTTGCACTGGGCATTTATTTTAAAGTTGGTGGGCCGCCTGGTTTTGCACCAAACATTTCACTTAAATTACGAAAATTTAAAAAATTTAGGTTAACTAAGGTAAGGTTAGGTTTAGTTAGATTAGATTAGGTTAGAATGGGTTTTGGTATCTTCGGTGGACCGTCCCACCAACTTCGGAACTTGACCCTTGTACTGGTGCAAGGACTGTGAGGGTTCCATAGAAGGTAGATGGAAGTGAAACAAAGTGAATGTGAGTAACAGGAGGGAGAGTGAGAGGGTACTTTCCCCTTCCCCTAAACCAATTCCACTAAGTTGCACTTCCTTTTACCTTCTATGGAACTCTTGCAGTCCTTGCACAAGTACAGGGCTAAGGAAACCTAATCGTTTACATAGCGTACGCCTATATGCCAAAAAGCGGAAATAAGGATCTCAACGTAATGGGGTTACGTCTCCCCCATACCCCCACCCCACCCATAACGAAAAGGACGAAGTAATCAAACACGGATAAAACCTCACTACTTTGTCGCGGACCCCATCCCCCATATATTGATTGAGAATCGAAGCCTCATCTCCCAGATCACTGGCCATTTATACTAACCATTTAGCCACGGTACCGGTACTCCCGAGAATTGAACTAACGGTCTCCCTTACAGAAGGTACGTACGCCAAGCAGGTCGTGTATAAACTTTGTGCAACAGAGAAAAGCATCATTCAAATAGCCACGGACGTCGAACCAATCACTTTCCGAACACAAGGATAAAAACAGCGGTGACGATACCAAATACCGATTTCAGGTTAGGTAAAGTTAGATTAGTTTGCTTTAGTAAGGTAAGTGCGCCGGTGCGATCTTTTATGTTCTTTTCTGAAACTTTAATTTGTCCATTTTCATTACAAAAACATGCCTGACTTGAGTGGATACGTTAAATAGTTTTAAAAAATGCTAAAATATTAAACTTGTAAAATAGTAAATGATGCACGTACATTATATGCATTTTCACTTGTAATCAAGACTTTGTCAAAGTGTAATGGAATATGCTCCCACCGAAGGTGTAAGAAAACACCTTTCAGGTGCTCCCCCTTACCGCAGGTGCATGCTGGTTGCATATCGTTACCTGCAGTGTATTGTGTTGATCTGTATATTGCTTTACATGCAGTGCACATGATAAGGCGTGGAGACCTGTAGTCTCTATAAAAAATGGGTTCAATTGGCGGATTGAATCAAGAGTAGCATACGTGAAAGGTTATGCAACTTTTCAGATGTAACTGCTGACTACATCATTTCGCATGATGGACTAGTGCTTCAAATTTTGTTTTCTTCGTGTTTGAGGAAAAACATACCAATAGGTAAAGACAAAGTGAAAACAGCCCATCATGCGAGATGATGTAGTCAGCAGTTACATCTGAAAACTTGCATAACCTTTCACGTATGCTACTCTTGATTCAATCCGCCAATTGAACTCAATTTTTAGAGACTACAGGCGTGCATGTAAAGCAGTATACAGATCAACACAATGCACTGCAGGTAACGTTATGCAACCAGCATTCACCAGCGGGAACGGGGAGCACCTTCGGTGGGAGCATATTCCATTACACCTTTCGGGTGGAAGCATTTACACCTTCCAACTTGTCAATTACACCCCAAAGGTGGCAGCATTTAGGTTCCACCTCAGGGTGTAAGTGAAGACAGTGATGTTACTCCCCAAAGGTGTTTGTTTACACTCCAGGGGTGATAGTTTTGCGGCAAAATTTAACACCTTTTAGGTGCAACCTTACACCTCGTGGGTGTAGTTGTGCGAAATCGATGCTTTACACCTTTGGGGTGTAACATATCAACCGGTGGAAACTTTACACCCTTCACTTACACCTTGAGGTGGAACTTAAATGCTGTCACCTTTTTGGTGTAAAGTTACACCTTTTTGATTTACAGTGTAGGTACGTATATTATTCGCTGCCCACTGAAGTGTTTGAAGGTTACGTCAATGACAACTCGTGCTGGGTTAAGTGAATTCAATATTTTTCATTGAATACAGTGCTTTCCTGTGGAATTGAAATTGGTGCAGATTTAAGTTTCTTATTTAACACTAACAGATTTCATGTGCAGTCTTTATTGTAACGAGTTAATGGATTAATTAAAAAGGACATTTTCCATATCAAAGATTTGTTTTTATAAATTCAAGATAAAATAAAATAATAGCTGAGAAAAGCAAATACCGGAGGTAGTAATAGCACAAGCCGATCATAATAGTAAAGACGGTAGTAAGACAACGTTTAAAATGGTGGTATCCTATCGGGGATAATGAAAAGAACCAAACCTGATCTTCCTCTCCTCCACTAATCGTTCCTAGCACACTTATTATAATAGATATGATAATATAAGAACGTTTTTGACAGAAATAGTGAAGACTATTATGATCCGACGCTGATAATAGCGATGCCACGACAGGCTCCAGATAAGATAACAAAAGTACGCGTAAACTACGTGATGCGACACAATGTTGTGGCAGTCGCGTCGGCCAGTCATGTTGTTTGGCTATAAAAAAACGATGGAAAGGGCGGCAAAATTTAACTTTGCCCCACACAGGAAACTTTCTAGATCCGGCACTGGGATAAACATTCAGTGCTTCCATTGAATTTCGAAAAGGTACATGTGGGAACAATGTTAGCAAAAAGTTGAGGAACAACAAAAAATGTTTAGTGATGAAACTACTCCTCATAACCATTTTCATCCTCAAAACTTTATTTCACGGCCCAGCGCTGCCAAGATAGTGCAACCTGTACGTACAACTAACTTACGAAGAGTAAAACCTGACTTCCACACGTAAGCTTGAAACTTAGAACAATAATCCCCCCCCCCCCCCAAGCAGAACGAAACTTTACTTCCCCTCCTTTAGAAGAACAAGAATTGCAGCATGAGGAGGTAGTAAAACATATGAAAGTTCAGGGGCGGACTGGTAACCAAAGGGTCCACCCGGGAATCTAAATAAGGTCCCATCCACTAGTAACCAAAGGGCTCTCGTGGTAGTGGGCGTTATGGCGCGTGGGTCCCAAGGAACACCGTTTAAGTGGCTGCAATACCCTTGATGGTATGGTAGTGTGACCTAAAAATAAACTTGCAAGGCTCTCAAGATATTGATCAGGTCTCAAAAAAAAAGTATTAAGTAAATATAGTGCCTTAAAAGAATATGAATGTATTAAAGTACTTACGATTAAACTTTACAGAGAACCTTCTTGCGATTTATGAGAGTGCTGCAGTAGGCCTGCTAAGATTATAACTTCATAACTGTCTTTATGTGGACCATAACAAGTCTTGTGTATTAAAATTGCCAATTTTGAAAGAACGGAAAGACCCTAACACTACCAGTAGCTGCAAATGTGTTTTAAATGGTCTTCTTTATTGGGTAGCATTGCGCTTCCAAGGCAAAAGGACCGGCGAAGGCTCACTCGGGAATTCTTAACCCTAATATGAAAACAGTTCATTTTCCTGTTTTCATTTAGGCGACTGTGTACAATCAGATCTCAGCCTTTATATAGTTACAGTACTAGTACTATGAATGAAGGTAGTACGTTTAAAAATGTTAAATGACCTCATGAATTAAAATCTTTAAACTTTTCGAGCTTCCCTATTTCTCGAGATAATACTAATTTTTTAGACACCCTGTGTTATTGAATTAGAAGTACAAAATTATATCAAATATAATCATCATCTTCGGATTATCTTATATACCATCTGTTAACCCACGTAAGAAGATTGGTCAGTAGGTCAATCAATAACAATTTTTATACTCCCTGCCTTGTTGAAAAAAAAATACACTGTAAAAAATGGTTTGTTCAAATTGAGAAAAAAAATTATTTGTTCACCGCGAGATAATTGTGTTAGAAATGAGATATCAACATTTATATTTAATTTCAAATTATCACACACCAATTTGTAAATGAGCTCACTGGTTTTATTTCCCGGTGTACTTATAAGATTTTTCTCATTTTTAACAAACCGCTTTCTTTTTACGGTGTATGTGCGTTACAAATAGAAAAGTTGGTCACCAGGACTAGTCAAGGATTAGTTTCAGGTGCAGTTCAATCATACATACGTTACTTGCCTTGCTATTTAACAGTTACTACACAACGACTATACTTGGGTTATAAATGCATTATTTAAGTCAAATATCCTCATACACTGCAAAAAATAGTTGTGTTAATTCAACACAATGCGGTGTCCCAGCGTGACTACCACTTTTGTGTGTTAAATCAACACAACACACGGTGTTGATTTCGGTACCGTAAAAAAATAAGTTACGGCGGCAGTGAGATTTGAACATGGGTTGCTCAGTTAGAAGTCAAGCGTCTTAATGACTTGGCTAAATCGTCAGACAGAAAAGGTACTGGATGCAAACGATATTTAGTGAACAACATTTGAATTGAACGACTACACTATAGATTTAAACAGTGTATGGAATCAAATATATGTTGCTGAGCCCCCAAAACAAACTAAGTTACTTGCACGACTTATCCCATGGTTTAACCACTTCCCATTTGTCAATTGAGAACCAGAATTCCAATTCATTGAGAATATTCTATTTCTATAAAAACAAGCAAGATGGCGACAGCCAAACACTTGAGCGGCATTACTGCTTATCGTAACAACATGTCATATGCTGCGCTTGCTTTCATAGAAATGGAACATATTCTCAATAAATGGGGATTGTGATACCTAATTGACCAATGGAAAAGTGATTAATTAATGGCATAAATCGTTAGAGTAACTTTGTGTGTGTTTGGGGTTCAGCAACATTTTTTTTATCCTCTAGATTGCTTCTATCTAGTGCTTTTTCCACCTGATGATTTAGCGAAGCCGGTAAGACGCTCAGCTTCTAACTGAGCAATCCATGTTCAAATCTCCCTGCGGCCGTAACTTTTTTTCTCACAGTACCGAAATCAACACCGTGTGTTGTGTTGATTTAACACACAAAAGTGGTAGTCACGCTGGGACACCGCATTGTGTTGAAATAACACAGCTATTTTTTACTGTGTAACATGTTGACTGGACACAATTTTATTGATCGATTTCTAAAAATAATTATGTATATTTCAACCCAGTTCCTTTCTCTACTTACACCATCCTTATGTAGTCAAAAACGACACAACTGTATGTGGTGCCTGTAGTACCATCTCTTGGAAAATCAGTAATTAACGAAGCGAAAAATATAGGTAATATTAAAATGTTTTCATAACATCTCACGTTGTAACATAAAATGAAAAATGTTTTAATTATACTATGATCATCTTGCATTTGTCGTTATTATTTGACAAGTATAAAAATGTGGGTCATCCTCATTTTTCTTTATTCTAATGTAAAGGGTGTCCCGTAATTATCTTTACAGTTTTAATTTGTAATAGCAAATAGATTAGATAAAAAAAAAAAACAATGGAGTTCTTTACACATGAGGAAGTGAATTTCATCCCATTTCTTAAACATCTCTATACCTCTATGTATGTATCATTAGTTAGGTGTAGCATTTCCAAGATAAATTCGATTTGTTGTCATTGTTAATCAGTGTAGCATTTGCTTATTTAATAAATAAAATATTAAAAAAATGAATAAGAAAGGTACGTCTTCAATTATACACTGTATATCAGTCACAAAACTATGATTTCTTACTTCCAACTTCCAATTCTCGCAAACAATATTCCCATTTGAAAGTATTAAAAGCCTGTAGGCAACTTTGGCTGAGGCGCTGGCGTTTATCCGGCTGAAGTTGATAGGAGAATTGGAAGAATAAAGAAAGCGGGAGGAAACGGGAGAACTCCAAGGAAATGAAACACATACACAGTGTTTATCCACCACAAAGCCCACATGGCTAGGAATCATACAAAAGGTGAGTGCTCTACCAGTGCCGGATCTGGGGGCAAAAGGGAAAGCGCCCCAGGCAGCACGTTTAGGGGGCAGCGAACAGCTAAAAATAGGAAAAATGAAAGCTGCTGATAAAAGGAATTAAAATTGCCTATTACATTGCAATTGACCTAAACATGTTTAAAATTGGAATCCCCGACGGGCTAAGACATTTTTTAAGTTATCCATACAATCTACCTTCATCTTTAAAATTCAAAACAGCGATTCAAGTCAGATAGGCAGGTCTACTACTTTACTGAAGTTAGTAATACCGATGCCACGACAGGTTCCAGAGAGGATAACAAAAGTACACTACGTGATGCGAGACTGTTGTGGCTGTCGCGTCAGCCGGTCTAGTTGTTTGGCTAAAAGCAATGGAAAGAGCGGAAAAATTAACTTTGCCTCCATAGGAAAATTCCCAGATTTGGAGCTGTGCTCTACCACTAAACCACCGCGGTTCTTTGTTTTCACCTTTTTTTTTTTCTTTTCAGAAAATAAAAAGGTTTTAGAATATTTTGGCTGGTATATCTAGACAAAATCTTTGGAAGTTGCCTACTTTTTTCACTTCGAAGTGAGAAGGTGTATACGAGTTTCAGAATTAAACATTATAAGGAGTCATACTGATTGAAATAAATATAACGGTGTTTTTTTTTATCTTTTTTGTTACTAAGCTCTAATTTATAACAATTTAATCCGGCTTGAGCCAAAATTTATCAGAGATCAGGGAACTAATCACTATGGAGTAAAACCCCGTAGTGCGGGGGGGCTCGACCCTTCTACTCTAGCCTCTCAATGGGCCGAATCGACCTCCAAATTTGGGCATTCTCTTGCGGGGAAGGGACTACAAAATGTAGTTACGCCAGTGCTAGACATTTCAGAACAATTTAATTGATTTCAGAATCCCTTCTCAAGTATTTTGTTAAGTTAAATTTTGAGCATGCATTCTTTAATGAATTTTTAAATTTATTGATGGCCTTCAGGCATCGTAGTTTCAGACTAGGATAAGGTGAGGGAAGAGGATTTTGTAAGATAGTCGACCACAGCATAATTAGTAGATACCATGCCGGCATTTGTCTGGTATGGTAGGAAGAATCTAAATAAAAGCTGTCAGGATGGGTGACAGTTAGGATTGTTCCCAGGAAATACCAATTGCTAAGTCAACGCTCTACCAACTAAACAATGACTGCCCGGTATAATTTCTTCCTTGTTCAAGGACACGAAAGTTGTATTTATTTAAACTAATATGCTTTAGACAATGACGCATTATTGCTCTAGGATCGTCACAATCAGAGTTTGGACATGTCTCGGCGAGCACTGTTCTTTGCGCAGAAAGGGGCAGGCAGCAGCCAGGGCTTTTGCCAAGTTACCTTCCAGACTTTCTTTGAATGAAACCCGTGGAAACTCTGGACAAATTTCAAAATATATGGCCAGCAGCGGAACTCATACATCCTTCTTTCTACAAGGTTTCTCCAAAGTTAGCTGTAGCCAGAAGTAGAGGAGTTCGGAAGTGCGAAGTCAATTCTGGAATTCGAAAATTCCTCAATTACGGAATATTCCGAAATTCCGTCTTTCTGAATTCCGAGGTTCCGGAACCCTGATTTCCATTCCGAAATTATGAACACCCTTAGCCAGTATACGGCGAACGCCAAGAAATGATTAACTAGTTAATTATTTCGGATCCAATAAAGTTTAACCCAAAATTGGTACTGATAGGACTAACGGTATGAAAGCAATTAAGTTCCAACGCTATATCACTGAACCAATCAAGATGTTTCTAGATGACCTGAGCTTGTATAGCTAAGGCCTTTCCAGATGCTCATGTTTTTGTGTTTTTTAAAATATATGTAAAAAATTGAGTCATCTGAATAAAGTTAATATGCTTAGCTTTTTTTTTCTTTTATCTGTGACGTTTAAATTTCATATGCTTTAAATGTACCAACCATCCTTTTACAATCCCCGGGGCGTCTGAAGAAATTCCCGGTATGATGCGGAATTCATTGCGTCGTCAGTTCAAATCCTGCTTGTGCCATGTGGGCTTTGTAGTGGACTTGGCATTCGTTGGGCCATGGATTTGGCGATTCCGGCTTTCTTAGCGTCGCTCCACGGATCTCGTTGTCTTGTTGGCCAGTCATTTTGTCACCAATCACCTAAAAATATAAAGATTTTTCGCAAACATTCATCGAAGTATCTAGTTTTCATAAATGTATTTTACTTAAATAATTACTTTTCGATTGCATTTACTTAGGAACAGTAAATAAAACATATAGAAGCAATGTTTATTCGAAAGAAAGTTTCAGTACTAAATTTCACCGGAGTTCGTCATAACACGTACAAACAAAGCAAAAGGGATAAAGAATTGACTCATGTTTAATTTTTTTTTCCAGTACATCTCTTCAATATCTGTTGAATCTTTAATTCTTTTGATAGCTCCTCGTGCAATGAAGGCGAAATTTTAGTCTTCAAAGTGTGAATTAATATTTTACTCCTTAGCAACCGTGCAAAATAACTTTCTTAAACGCTACCATTGTTCTCGGTCGACTTGCCTGAGTGAAGGTTAATTTAATTGTTCACCTGAATTTCCCACGGGAATTTTTCCTAATTTGGATTCTTAAGTTCTCAACTTGAAATTTCTAGAAAAGTACTTTGCAAGAGTCTTTGGCTTCAATGTAAGCAGCACGTCAGAGTGTTCCAGGTAGTCGTTTAATTGTTATTGCATTTCTTTTCTCAAATGTTAACAGAATTCAATTCTTTTATTCTGGAGGTTTTTTTTTTTAATATTATGTTTTACTTTTGTTATTATTCTATTGCTTGTGCTTAACTTAATAATTTGCTTCAAGTATTTCAAAGTCTCATCATTCGCAGTACAATATTAGCAATATTAGTAAACAAATC
>JAGDQP010062546.1:0-11862 GCA_022664845.1 Lepisma saccharinum
ATATATATATATATATTCTTAAATAACTCGAACACTTAAATATTCACTTGGATTTAATTTCTGGTATTTTGATGGTTTACCTACCAACGAAAAGTGAATACAGGTGTACAGATCCTTGAGTTTATTACGATCATTATTTGTATTCAGTTTTTCTGTTATATTTATTTTCACGCAGTTTGTGAAGTAAAACTACTAACTACACTGTAAAAAAGAAAACTCTCTTTTATACATCTTTTTTGAAAGTGACCTTTTTTGTGCACAAAGTACAAAGTATACAAGGGGTATCAGAATTTTATCTTTATGAAGATAAACTTTATATACACTTCTCGTTTGTTTTTTTACAATAACTTCTCACACGCTTTTCAAAGATATTTTGTTCACAGTGTGTTTTGTGCAGGCTTGCTTTCGTTTGCCTCGAAATGGTTGAATCTTAAGCGATATGAAACATTGAGTCTGTACTGTGTGGGTTCATGATTCAGTTGATTACATCGAGACTACAGGGGTTCTATGCTTGGTCGCGCGCGAACATTTTTACTTGTTTTCTAGGAAACTAGCACCGCTTATTAATCAAATACAACTTGGGGAAACTGGCTTCTTCATAACTTTTCACACTTAACTTGCAGGCAAGTTATCATAGTTCATTTATTTGTGTATGTAAAAAAATACAGAAAGTGCAGTTTCTTTTACAGAATATTAAACTTGTTTTTTCAAGTACAGACATTTGTTCAGTTACAGTTCCCCCCCCCCCTGAGTTCAAGTATAGGATTTATACTTGTATAGCCACTTACAAAAATAATGTTGGAGTGCTAAGAAATAACAGTCCTTTCCTCCAAGGAAATTGTTTTACTGTACGCCTAATAGTTAGACAACTACCATCTCAGTACAAATATGCGCGAAAACATGACACGCCAGGATATTCCTCCATTTGGAGCATTAAGAATTGACTTATTCAGCATCATGTAGAGAACCATGAGATAGATGGGCAAAAATCAAATTCTTGTCTTATTTAAACACACACACACAAAGAGAGAGGGAGAAGGAGAGAGAGCATGGAAGGAGACGGGTAAAGAGCGAAAAAAGAGAGGATACAACAAGAAAAGAGGGAAAGAAAGAAAAAAGATGCGCAAGATAGGGAAATAAATGAAATTTTAACGCTTATGAATACATAGTTTCCGTCTCTATCTCTCCCTGTCCCCTTTTCTCTCTCTGTCTTGTGTTTTTCTCCCCATGCGGGACAAGCGAAACAAATCTCTTTCAGTAGCAATCGCAAACGTCATTTACAGCGCTTAATTCCTTGAAGAAAATATTTGAAAATCCGCTCGTGGATTAGATCCAAAGACCTTACGAATGAGAGTCGGAAACGCTGACCACTTAGCTACACAGACCATAACAAATGTATTGTTAAATCAGCCATTAAACTCGCCACCCTCAGCGGTTTATTTATATATATATATATACCCTAGATTTCAGAACTTCTTTCAAAAAAGTAAATCCCACTTGCTGGCGGCGCGTTTATTCGCCAAACCCAACAGGTAAGAATAAAAGGAAACTTATCAGAAATTCTGCGATCAAAGTGCTTTTGGCAGAAGTGGGTGATTTAAACGGTTTGGGATTTAAATACAGCACCGAGAGTACCACTTGCCAGCTGCCTAGCGAGGCGTATTGGTAGGATGCTGGCTCACGAAATAAAAACCCGCATTCGATCCCCAGCGGGCGAGCGAGATTTTCTCTTTTATTTGTTATAAATGTATTTTTAAAGGTATTAATTTATTATTAATAATGCCTTTCTTGCATTTTCAAGATTGTTTTTAAAAGTGCAGTTTTTTTGTGAAAAAAGTTTTTTTCTTCTTGTCTTAAAAATATACCTAGTCGGATCATAAGTTCTGTCCCAACTGCAAAAGAAGTAAAATACGCGGAGGAAAATGAAAATGTTTTACGAAATAAAACAACGATAAGTGACAATCAATTGAGAACACCATTTATTCAAAATGGTTTCCTCTTGCCTGGACACAGGCTCGTAAACGACGCGGCCAATCATCAATGGCAGCACGCACCACATTCATATCTATGTTAGCCACTGCTTTCACTAAAGCAGTTTTCAAGCGGTCCAAAGTTATGTGAGGTTGAGAACACACCTCTTGCTCCAAATAGGACCAGATCTTGTAGTGAAGAGGATTTAAATCTGAACTGGACGACGACCATTCTTCGGTGGTGATGAACGCAGTGTTGTTGCGACGAAACCACTCCTGAGTCGGTTTCGCCTTGTGAGCTGGTGATGAGTCCTGTTGGAACACCCAAGTCTTATTTTTGAACAAAGTGTTGTCAAGAGGTTTCACCACGTTGTCGAGAATGTCCGCTTGGTACACTTTGGCACCTGTTTTGACACCCAGTACGACACACCCAGCTAAAGCATCACTGATGTGGGGTGATGATCTCGGGGACTCGGGGAACTTGTTCACATGCTGCAGCACTTGTTGTAGTATACACTCTATCATTCTGGCGGTTGAGGTGTTCTTCAACAGGGAAAATTTTATCATCTGTAAACTAGATGTGTCGATGCTTGTTATCCGCGTACTGCTGCAAGAGCAACTTTGATCTGTTACGTCACATTCTCATCAAGTGCTGATTTAACCGATGGCCTGCCCTTTGCGATAGGCATGCAGTCCTAGGTCTTAATTGATCGCCCTTTTCATTGATAATCGATATATGTTCATTTGCAGGGCCATGAGTTTCTGCTTACGGATCGGATTTCGGGCGATTCATGCCTTCACTGCCTTAACGACAGCTGGTGTCCTAACCGAGCGAGGTCTACCAGTGCGAGGCTTATCCTAGATAGACGATGTTTCATTATATCGCTGTATGGTGCGATAAACAATTTTTTGTTGTAATGTTCAGTTTCTTCAGTAACTTAAAGATAGTCGGAGGGTGTCCGCACTTGTGTAAGGCCAGAACTGCGATACGATCCTCTTTCTTTCCCCATTCCATCTCCACTCTGCAAGAAACAAAGGAAAATAATGGTGTTGTAAGTTCAACCAACATTACCGTTTTACATCAATGCTAGGTTATTTTCATACATCATTCCTAACTACTGGAATTTTTCGTACAAGTTTGGGAGAGAACTTATGACCCGACTAGGTATTTTTCTAAGTTCAAATTTATTATTAATAATTGCTTTCTTCCATTTGTCGTAGATTATATAAAATTAGTGACCATGGGTTAGGGTAGGTTGGGTAAGGTCAGGTTCCGTTATATATCTTTATACTTTTGTTTCTTTCTTTCATTCAAAATACATTTCTATCTGTTGAGCGAACCTGCGAACATTACGCACTTTGAATTGACAATGAATGTGAATTTTATTTATTGCCTCAGACCGGGATAGGGAAGGGGAAAGAATCCGGGAAGGTGTCGGCCAGAGCCTATGTTAAAGGTGCAATCCCGACATTTTATGGTGTGACTGAGGAAAACCCATGGAAAAACCTCAGTCAAGATGGTCCGCCGCTGGAATCAAACCGACGATCTTCCTGAATGTTACACCAACGCTCTACCACCGAGAATTGACAAGAAAGAATGAGCGGGGGTATCTTAGTATTCTTGACACCCAGTATAGTATATTCGTATATTCACATCTACAGTGCATGATTTGTGTGCATGTGTGAAGTGAGTTATGTTGTTTAAGCATAACTCTCGCCCGGGATAGCGTGGGGTAAATCGGTGCTGGGAGAATTAGTTTAAAATTATTTTAAGGCCTTTAGGCATATGAGGATCAAGCCAGAATAGGTTGGGAGAGTGTGTTGGAAGATAGACGGCCAGGGCCTATTGATAGGTACCATCACAGCGTTTTCCTGGTATGGGTGAGGAAAAATCTTGGGAAACCTCAGTTAGAATGGTCGGCCGCTGGAATCGATCCCAGGACTTTCCGATTGCTAACCAACGGTCTAGAACTTTTTTGAAACGTTGTTCACCTTAAACGGGCTTTACGTGTTCAATTTGATATACCTTTTTAACCTGTACAGACAGATATCCTTAGAATTAAGATACAATCACAAACACAAACTTTCATACCCGAGGTGTACCACTAACTAGGAACACTCCCGAGATGATAATCTGGCACAAGCGCAATTTTGCGCGGAATCGATGGCCCACTAACCAACAAGGCATCATACAAAATGTTACGCCCCCACTCAAAAGTTACGTTGAAAATAGTAAAACATTTGGAAGTTATCGTGCCTGCGACATCATAGTAACAGGTTCCGACGCCATCCACTGTATATACAACGACCAAATTAGTATTTGCAAGGTCCTAGCTTGGTGAAGCGGTAAGACGTTGCTTTACTAAATAAAAACTCGGGGCAATATTTTAGAGAGAAACGAAAGAATAAAGATACATAACCGAACTTGACCTTACCTAACCTACCCTAACCCATGGTCACTGATTTTATATAATCTACAACAAATGGGAGAAATCAATTATTAATAATAAATTTGAACTTATTTTTTAAGAAAAAAGAAAAAAATATCGCCCGCCCGCCGGGGATCGAACCCGAGTTTTTATTTCGTGAGCCAACATCATACCAACATGCCATGCTAAGCAGCTCTCGGTGCTGTATATAAATCCCCAACTGTTTACATCACCCACTTCTGCCAAAAGCACTTTGAATGCAGAATTTCCAATAAATTTCCTTTAACTCTCACCGGTTGGGATTGGCGAATAAACGCGCCGCCAGCAAGTGGGATTTACTTTCTTGAAAGATAGTTCTGAAGTCTAGGATCTATATAAATAAACCGCTGAGGGTGGCGAGTTTAATAGCTGATTTAACAATACATTTGTTATGGTCTGTGTAGCTAAGTGGCCAGCTTATCAGACTCTCATTCGTAAGTTCTTTGGATCGATTCCACGAGTGGTTTTCCAAATATTTTCTTCTAGGAATTAAGCGCTGTAAATGATGTCCGTGATTGCTACTGAAGGAGAAGACAGAGAGAGAAGGGGACAGGGAGAGAGGAAGACGGAGACTGTGTATTCATAAGCGTTAAAATTTCATTTATATCCATGTCTTGCGCCATTTTTCTTTCCCTTTTTCTTGTTTTATCCTCTCTTTTCTCGCTCTTTCCCCGTCACCTTTCATGCTCTCTCTCTCCCTCCCTCCCCTTTCTCTCTCTCTCTCTCTCTCTCTCTCTCTCTCTCTCTCTCTCTCTCTGTATGTGTTTGTGTAAATAATACATAGTGGCGATTTCTGCATGATGTCAATATTTTAATTTTCCTTTTCTTTGCCTTAATTTCTATCTCTTAGAATTTAACATGAATGGCATTTTTGTCTATCTATCTCGTGGTTCTCTAAATGGTGCTGAATGTGTCAATTTTTTCTTGTTCCAAATGGGTGAATATCCTGGCATTCCATGTTTGGGGGCATATTTGTACTGTCATGTTGGTTGTCTGACTATGAGGCGTACAGTACAACATCCTTCCTGGAGGAAATTGCTACTATTTCGTATAATTCCAACCTTCATTTACTTTTGTAAGAAACTGTACATACTAGTTCAGTAGTAAAATAGATAAATAGTATTTTTATTCTCAGTAATTAAATTAATAGTTTTAAGAAAGATCACCTCGAGAAACGTGATCATATTCTCAAGAAAAGTTTCAGATGCATTCAAGTCATTATGGTGAGGGTTGATGTTGCCAAAAGTAGTCTTTTAGCGATGTGAAATTGGATATTTTGTGCAACTTTTGTCATCTTTACCTTTACAAATTTCTGAATTTCAATATGCTACATTTATAGCTGTCAAAAATCTTACTTATGCTTAGTATTCATCATTGCTCTCTGTTTGAATGTATTGGCAAAAAGCTTATTGGAGTCGAAGTTCTTTATAGCTTATAGAGATATGTGATTTGATTTGTAAATTGTAAGGTTTCTTAGAGCCTGCTTCACCGCCTTTCTCTGCCCTCCCTTTTTCTCTTCCTTTCTATCTTCAAGTGTGAAAAAGGTATAGAGTTTTCTTATGTTACGTCACGTTGACAATTTATTGCCCACTAGTTTGTGGTATATGAGATTTTTTTTCCTGCAAACATAAGGAATTTGTTGAGAACTTATTATACTGCTTATATGCGGGACGACTAATAAAGTGTATTTAGTAAGCTAGAACTCTTCTGTATGTTACTTCAAGGGTACATAGAGATTTGTAAAAATGTACTGCTTACAAGACAATGTAAATGTAAACAGAACAGGTGCCGAATTTATGAACCATTGGTGTTCATCGTAAAAACCGTAACGCGTGTGTTATATAAAAGATGAAGCAACCCATCTTTAATCCCATGGTGAGATAGACACATGCAGAGTTCAGATTTGTATGTAGAATGTGTATAGTTTAAGGTGTAATTGTACATATTTAATATAGGGGAAAGTCGGGAGAGATTGTGCACAATAAAAAACAAGAAAAAAATGTTTTGTATACCAATGTCTGAAACATTGCACAATAAACTTTACTAATACAATCGTAAGTGGACTAAGGAAAAGAATTTTATGGTTTTTACACAGTGTATTCCTCCGTCAAGTACTGGATCAGGACCAAAAATGACACCAAAATCTAGCTCTGATTTATACACAACTTTGCACAATCTTCCCTCTCATTGTATTAAATGAATGTACTCCACAAACTCTCCTACTTGACGTGTGACCCAACTATCATAATTAGGGAGGAGAGTTTACTCGCCACATAGCTTGGGTGCATATTTCCAGAATGATCTGCAAACTGCATACAACACTAGTTCTGACAAAGAATTAGCTCAGATCCTCCTTGATTTATATTTATTTAGCATTAAAACATTTCCATTGAAAATATTCACAACGCTTATGGAAAGGTCAAGCAATTAACTTGTATCCGTAGGTGAGCAAAATTGATGATAAGTTTCAGTGACCACTTTCTATCAACACAGGAATTCAATTGACGAGTCTGCCGGTAACATATTCACTTGTCCTTGACTCTCAACACGTCAGTCCAATCCCTTCTCGTCTTTCCAGGATATTCGGAATCTCTCGTACCGCGCAAACTCTTCCGGCTTTACCCTACATTTCATACCTTGGACCCTGCAGTAGCCTGTGGACCATCGATGTTTTCTGAAAAGGATCTCGATCAAGCTAGAAGAAACAGCTCGAATTAAAGTGTAGAGGAATTAGCGGATACCTTCCAGGTATACAGGAAAACAGTTGAAAGACGGCTCGAATCAGTGGGTTTAACCACAAAAAGATTGTTGGGTTGCACATGATGTGAGGGCAACTCAATGGGAAGGGTGCGTTGCAATCTGTTTCCTTGTTTTCCGGGTACAAAATGGCCGGTTCTTGAGACACATTGGCACAGGTGGTCAGAGGCGCCCACGCCATATAGGCAGGTCATGCAATTGCATGACCTGATTTAGGGTGAGTGGGTCTGTAGAGCGGGGGGTCAGGTTGTAGGAGGAGAAGAGAAAAGAAGAAAGAAGAGGAGAATAGAAGAGAAGAGGAAATAAAATATATGTGTACTCTGGAAGTGTACAGACTTCACGTATAAGCAAAAGATGCCCTACCTTTCAACTTCCTTGACTCCTAAGACACTCCTGAAGCACATACAGAAATGGTATTGGAGGATTCGAAATGCGTTGGTCGAAGATTGTAGGATGCCAATACTTACGAAACATTGGACACTTGATAATTAAGAGTAACTGGTTCTGTAATTTTGCAGCATTTAGTGCAACGTTAGATAGTGATTTCAAAAATGAAGGTGCAAGGTATATTAAGGAGGAAAATGTTATCTGGGAAACATTTTCCTTTCACATCGCAGTCAATGCAGAATCCAGCAACAAAGCTACGATTCTACTCAGAGTAGTCAAAGTGCAACGTATCAAAGAGCATGGCAAGAAAAAATAGAGCATGGTTCTCAAAGGGATAAGCTGAAAAAGAAAGCACTAAATATGCCTGTGTGTGTTATTAGGAAAATTAGTTTAAACACTAAGAGATTTTTAAACATTTGGAAACAAGAATTTATTTTTAGTGAGCCAATTTCTCATGTTGCTTCTAGAACTTGTCTGAAGTAAGGGAAACGTGAAAATCTGTAAGAAAATAGCATTAACACATAGATAATTACTCTTTTGAGCCCAACTTATGCTTTTACAAAGTTTTTCTTCGGACTAAACAACTCATGCATATGACCACTTTTATGCATGTGTTTCTCGTCATGCAATTTACAATGGCAGAAATATTCATTTCATAAATCGACGTAAACGATAGGTCAAGTTGCAACTTTTGCAAACATGTGATTTTTCTGCCGTCAGTTTTGTATATATCAATTCTGCCAACTGCTCCTTGTTCAGGCTGAAAGGTGGTTTTTATTCATGTAAGGTTGAAATGATCTTCTTGCTCATTTGGCCGACAAAGACGAAGAAACTTTTCTTCTTTTATCAGTAGCATCTGATCCCTGTGCAGTAAAATTCAAGCTATTTAAATTTTGGTTCAAGACTAAAGATCTCCGATTTTCGTATGAAAAATGTTTGCAATCTTAGGTTAGTCTACAATATAAGAAGAAAGATTAGTTTTAGATAAGAGAAGGCAAACAAATCCAGATTTTTTATTCCTGCATTTAAAAATCTGGAATCTACAAATTTTTACAATATATTCCTAATCTTTTCAAACTATTCCAGTTTTAAAAATCAGGAAATATTCACATCTCAAACTCAAATATAAAAAAGATAAAATCGAATTTCGCCGTCCCTAGTTTAAATAATTGTGGGTAGATAGGAAAAGCATCTGAGATATTTAAGTGTCTTACTATTAATGCCTGCTTTATGGATTCCTTTTGCATTACACATTTCAATCCACTGTCTAAATCTTAAAAGTTTTGTTTTTGTACCCTTCTGATAATGAATCCCAAATTATTTTCTTTTTCCTAATCTCATCAATAAAGCTTCCAGTATCAAAATATTTGATCTTTCGGCAAAATGAGAGACAGAAACATATTTCTGTCCGACAGAAACCTCCACGAAACTGCACAAAAGATCAACAAAGTGGAAGGCAGAAAAGTCTTACGTCTTGAAATATAATGTTGACCAACTTTTTGCCGATGACATTATGTAGGACACGTCGGCATGGCTTTCAGACTGTCACTGGCCGAAAGTTGGGCGATAATGCATAAAATGATTTATTCGTTTAGGATCATTTACGGAATGGCTCTTGTGGTCATTTTAAATCTCGCGACGAAAATAACATTTTCGTTAAAGTGATCTTAGGCTTGCATTTGTTATATTCCTTGAAAAAAGTTTAAATTAGCCTGAAAATTTTTGTATATGCTAAAACATTTTTATTGTTAACATTTGGCAAAATTTGCACTATTTAACAATTTGAAAGACCATAAATTCTTCCCTAAAGACCGTTAATTCTGTTTTCTTTAATTATTTTAATCTTTCCGATGTTATCTGGACTGCGATTTTTTCTGTTTCTACCATCAATTTGAAGACATTATAAGGTATTGCCTAGTAAATTTTTATTCACACTAGTGACTCTGAGATCTTAGAGAAACTAGTACAGTAACTTAGCCAAAATCTGAGAAGTAGCGGTTATTATTATTCTTATATGTTTTTTTTACTGAATCGAATCGATACGTTCGAAAGAACGTTTTATATGGAGGTTCTACCTGTCGCGTCTTTCAACTCTTAAATCACGGGACGGATTTCAATCCAATTGTATATGTATGTGATCTACACAAAAAGTTATCCGAAAAATTTGAGAGTGAATTATCTTGGAAACTTTATATCCATATTTTACTGAAGGCTTGAAAAAAATTATTCCAATCATCTTTTACACCACTGACTGAACAGATGTCATATTGTATCTACAGAAAATCTTATCGTAAAATTTTGAGTGTGAAACATCTAGGGGAAAAAATTGCCTTTTCTTATTGAAGGTTCACATACAGAGTTTCACACGAAGGATTTCTCCCTCATCCTCCCGTTTATTTACACACTGGAAATACTATATCGTAAGATCTGTATTAATTACCATGTTTCAATATTCTAATCGAGTAGCCTACATAGCAGAAAGATAGAACAAGGTAGTATAATGTATAAATTACTCATTTAAACAAGTATAAGTTTTCTTCAGTGAAATCTTTGTTTGATCGTTAGATTTGTAATGGGTTACTGAAACGCAAGAGTAACTGTGTGCTACTCATAGAGTTATAAAACTCCACTAGAGGCAGAACTGACTCCACCGCTTACGTGGGTTTTAATTGCCAGCGTGGCGTAAGTTGAACTTTCAACTGTTTCTCCGTTTGTTTGGCAGGAATAAAACAGCGAGCCGTGCGTTACTGGTATTATATCATTTGTATGTGCCACGCACGATCTTTTTATGAAGAAAAACAATTGAGAATTCGCATTAGACTTCATCTTCATCTCAGAGTAGTTAAGTTCAACACGTAAAATACAAACAATTCCTAATTAAATTGATCAATATAAGGTATAATCTAATATAAAAATCACTTATATAAAGCATTCTTGATAAATATTAGTTTGTTCCCAGAAATATTTTTTTGTTAAATTTTTTATTTTATTTATGGCCATTAGGCATCTAAGGCTGAGGCCGGGATAGGGAAGGGGAAAGGATCCGAGAAGCTGTCGGCCAGGGCCTATGTTGAAGATCTCATCCCCGTTTTTATTTGTTAAATAAAACAATATAATATTGATACGCATAACTTATTTTAAAAAAAACATTAGAGATACATTCAAAAATATTATACAGCATTAGAGATACAACGCAAGTGACATGAATATTTAACTAACTAATTCTATGGCTTATGGAACTCGCAAGTTCATCACCGCAGTAACAAACGTTCGCCATTGGATTCTATCCTGGGCAATATCAAGCCAGTTTCCATCACGAACACCTATTTCTCGAAGATCTCTTCTAATATTGTCCTCCCAACGACGTCTCGGTCTTTCCAATGGCCTCCTTCCATCCGGCCTTCCAACCAGGATAGAATATGATCTTCGTTTTCCCCCCATCCGAGCTACATGGCCTGCCCACCTTAGTCGTCGCGATTTCATTATTGTTACAACGTCTAGTGAATCGTACAGACCGTGGAGTTCTTCATTATGCAGTCTCCTCCACTCTCCAGTCATCTCGTCGCGTTTCGGCCCGTATATCTTTCTCAAAACCTCATTTTCAAATACACGTAATTTTTGTTCATCAGCTAGGGTCGTACTAAAACTTTCGCAACCATAAAGTATTACCGGCAGAATAACCGTTCTGTATATTTTCAATTTCAATTTCCTTGTTATTAATCGCGATGTTAGAAGTTTTTGGACACAAAGACATACACAAATACAAATGGGCATCTCCGGACGGAAAAACTCAACCAGATAGATCACGTATTAGTAGACAGACGAAGACACACCAACATAATGGATGTTAGGTCGTACAGAGGAGCGGAAGGTGACACCGACCATCAATTAGTGATCACAAAGGCAAGGGAAATGTTATGCATCGCGAACAGAGAAAACAAGGGGTCAAAACAACTAAAATTCGAAGTAAAACGATTAAATAATACGAGCACAAAAGCAGATTACCAACTCGAACTCTCAAATAGATTCGAAATCTTAGCCGACACGAGTAATAATAATGATGATAATAATAATGAAATTGATGTAAGTAAGATGTGGGAGGCAATTAGTGAAACAATTAAGAGTACAGCGAAGGAACGCGTAGGTGAGAAGAAACAACACAAAAACAAACCTTGGTATGAAGAATGCCTTAAACTTCATGAAGAACGAAAACAAGCAAGACATCAATGGCAACAGTGGCGCCCATTCATTTCGAAGGAGGTCATGCAAGCCGTACCTCA
>JAGDQP010062550.1:0-11862 GCA_022664845.1 Lepisma saccharinum
GTGAGGGGAAGCAGCATCACCATTACCACTCTGAGGCTGAAGATGAATGACATTGGCAAGGCTTAGAGATGGACAGAGGACGACATCTTGAATGTCTGCCTTGACTGCGAGGTCGTAGAGCTGACAACTTTACACGCTAAAACATGTCAAGAAATAGTAACAGATGGTTCATGGATTCTCCTGGGGTAAAATATTCCGGAGGTAAACTAGTCCCTCATTCGGATCTCCGGGCGGGAACTGCTTCAGGGGGCTCCAAGAACAGGATTAAGAAAGACCTTAGAATAGGAATGTGGAACGTACGAGCATTATACCAAACGGGCGCTTTTCAGGTAGTGGTACTCGAGACCGAGAAGTACGAGCAGGACATATTAGCGATACAGGAAGTTCGGTGGGAGTTTCAAGATAGCATCCCACAAGGCAAGTACACTTTCTACTACGGGCGAACACAGTCTCACGATTTCGGAACAGGATTCCTCATTAAGAACAGTATCCTTCAGGCGGTTCAGAATATAGAGTTCGTAAACGAAAGACTATCGTACGTTACGATATGTACTCGATGGGGCAACACGGTTTCATTAGACGTCTATTCTTCGACCGAGCTGGCTACTAATAACGTCAAAAATATATTCTACGGTGAGCTAGAAAGGCTGTTTAACCGAATGCCGAAGTATAATTCGAAAATTGCGTTGGGTGATTTCAATGCAAAGGTAGGGCGGGAAAAAATATAGACTTGCTATAGGCAAATACAGCCTTCTCGAAAAGAGCAACAACAATGGAGAAAGACTGATAACTTTCGCGATTTCAAAAACCCTACTGGTAAAGAGCACGTACTTTGAATACAAAGACATACACAAATACACATGGGTATCTCCGGACGGCAAAACTCTCAAACAGATCGATCACGTATTAGTAGATAGACGAAGACACACCAACATAATGGATGTTAGGTCGTACAGAGGAGCGGAAGGTGACACCGACCATAAATTAGTGATCACAAAGGTAAGGGAAAAGTTATTCATCGCGAATAGAGAAAGCAAGGGGTCAAAACAACTGAAATTCGAAGTGAAACGATTAAATAATCCGAGCATAAAAGCAGATTACCAACTCGAACTCTCAAATAGGTTCGAAATCCTCGAGTAATAATAATGATGATATTAATAATGAAATTAATGTAAGTAAGATGTGGGAGGTAATTCGTGAAACTATTAAGAGAACAGCGAAGGAACGTGTATATGAGAAGAAACAACAGAAAAACAAACCTTGGTTTTATGAAGAATGTCTTAAGCTTCATGAAATACGAAAACAAGCAAGGCAACTATGGCTAAGTAATAAAAGCGAAGCAAATACCAACCACTACTGTAACTCGAAACGAAACGCCACACTCAGATTGAGAAACAAAGAGCGAGAATATCTGACGCAGAAGATTCAGGAGATAGAGGAAAACGGGAAGACAAATAACATACGAGATCTATACAAAGTGGTAAACTCGGTAAGAAAAAGTTACCAACCGAGGTTAGGAATTATTAGAAATTAACGTGGAGATCTTCAGCCTGATCCGGCTAAAATTGTCGATGTGTGGAAAAGTAATTTCGACAAACTTCTTAATTTACACAATGAGGAACAAACAGAGGAATTTGAAATCCATACCGCAGAACCGTGGATTCCCGAACCTAGCGGGATCGAGATCGAAGTGTCGGTAAAGAAATTGAAAAATTTCAAATCACCAGGAATAGACAATATTCCAGCCGAATTAATTAAAGCAGGAGGAACGGCACTAATCAAGGAATAAATTGATAAGTGCTATACGGCGAAAGGAGGAGCTCCCAAAGGAATGGAAAACCTCAATAATAGTTCCGATTTACAAAAAAAGGTGGTAAATCGGACTGTAATACTTATCGCGGAATCTCGTTACTTCCAACCTGTTACAAGATATTAAGTAATATTCTGTTAACATGCCTAAGTATATACGTAGATGAAATAATTGGAGATCACCAATGTGGGTTTAAAAGAAATAGATCCACGTTGAACCAGATTTTCGCCTTGAGACAAATTTTGGAGAAGAAATGGGAATACAACGGGACGATTCACCAGCTATTCATTGATTTTAAGAAAGCATATGATTCTATCAAAAGGGAAAAGTTATACAGTATCCTAATACGATTCGGAATTCCGAAAAAATTGGTTCAACTAGAGAAGATGTGTCTCAGCGACCCCATAAGCAGAGTACGGATAGGTAATAATATGTCAGATAATTTCAAGATTCGCAACGGATTGGAACAAGGCGATGCCATGTCACCACTACACTTTAAATTTGCCTTAAAACATGCTATTTTAAAATTAAAGGAGATAAAAAGGAACTATCATTGAATGGTTTGAATCAACTGTTCGTATACGCGGATGATTTAGACTTAATAGGAGACGATATACCAGGTAGACGCACCACAAAGCAACACCGATGTCTAAGTAGAAGCGTGCGATGAGATAGGTCAACAGGTAAACATAGATAAAACAAAATACATGATAACATGCCGAAACATAGTGAATCAAAGAAATAAGAACATAAGAATTAGGGATGAGGTTACAGATAAAGTAAACAAATTTAAATACTTGGGAGCATACGTAACAAGCAAAAATGAGGTCAAGGAAGAAATAAAAAGTCGCTTAGTATCGGGGAACGCATGTTTCTATTCAGTCCAAAAACTTCTAACATTGCGATTGATATCAATGAAATTGAAATTGAAAATATACACAACGGTTATTCTGCCGGTAATAGTTTACGGTTGCGAAAGTTGGAGTACGATCCTAGCAGAACATAAATTACGTGTGTTTGAAAATAAGATTTTGAGAAAGATATACGGGACGAGATGACTGGAGAGTGGAGAAGACTGTATAATGAAGAACTAAACGAACTGTACGATTCACCAGATGCTGTAAAAATAATGAAATCGTGACGACTAAGGTGGGCAGGCGATGTAGCTTGGATGGGGGAAAAACGAAGATTATATTCTATCCTGTATGGAAAGCCGGATGAAAGAAGACTGTTGGGAAGACCGAGACGTCGTTGAGAGGACAACATTAGAAGAGATCTTCGAGAAGTAGGTGGTCATGATGAAAACTGGCTTGATATTGCCCAGGATAGAATGCAATTGCGAACGTTTGTTACTGCGGCGATGAACTTGCGAGTTTCATAAGCGATAATATTAGTTTGTTAATTCTTTTCGCAAGACATGTGCATCTGATTTTAATTCAGTCCTCGGGTAGCTAATGCCCACACAAACAGCTAACATTTTGATTTTCTTAACTTTCAACAGTTATCCCTTGAAAGCAGACGTTTAGATATCAATAACAACTCCGAAAATAAATCCAATTCAATTCAATGTATCTGAAAGTCGAAAAAAATATTTTATAGAGATGGTTGCGTACTTCCAGCATTTGTTATCGTTTTCGTGTTCAAAAAGGGCTAAACAAAGTACCACAGAGCATTCATGTTTTTGAACTGAAGTTCCTTTTAACAACGCAACGTTTTAATTGAACGCCAGAACGATTGTTTACAGCATATAGCACTTGAAATCAACGAACACGTGTTTATAGTTTGGTTGCTGATAGAGAGGTATAGTAGGACGAAAAAGACAGAGGCGCTCTTAATTATTTGTTTTCCTTTTCTGTCACTCCCAAATACATGGTGTCCCGGTTAGAACTGATATGGGTGCACCGTTAGTTGCGCGGCAGATGTCAAAACGGTATTCCGCCTGAATCCAAACGTTCTCAACAATCTGTGGAGTGACGTTGCTTATTTTAACCACAATTCTTTCGCGCAATCATCCAGACCTTGAGCCGGAGTAGAATAAACCTGGTCCTTAACAAATCCCCATAAGAAAAAGTCACACGCAGTAAGATCTGATGATCGTGGATGCCATGTTACGAACTTTAAACCTCTTCCAATCCATCTTCCATTGAAATGATCATGCAGGAAGTGTCTGACGACATGAGAAAAATGGCATTTTTACAAATTTCTCTTTTACTATAGTCCTAAGCGGGACACCCTGTATTAGTGTACGAATATTATACACCTGGTTTCAAAAGCACAAGTTTACACAACTAAGCAATTTCTTTTCTCTCTGCATGCTGTATCCTGCTGTATCCTGTATTCTTCTCAACACTCCAAAATGAAGAGCAAAATCACAAAGGAGAACTTGTCGTTCAGTAGTCTAAAAATATTGCTAAAGCTATCCCCTGTGCAATGCCCACGCATCGTGAAAGGCACATGGGAGCTGTGGAGGTAGCACTCGACATATTCTCGACCCACGGCACGAACTGAGTCGCCGTGGCTCAGACGGTCACATGTCTGACTATGAATCGGGCGACCTGGGTTCAAATCCAGGACAGAACACTGAAGACTTTTATCGTGGAGAGTGTTCCCAGTCTTGGCGCTGTGAGGTGTACTCAACCTACTATTAAACTGTGTACCAGAGTATCCTTAGTATTGCTGGGCAACTTGGGAGGTAAAGGCGGTCGAGCGTAGAACTAGCCTAAAAATATTACTCTGCCAAAATACGAAACACTACTACAGTACGTATGTCCTGATGTAAAATCGTTCTTTAATATTTCAAATATCCCGAAATAACATTTGTGTCCTCAATTTCCAGAAAATGTAAAATAAGAAAAATAATTCCTTAATTCCCAAGGAATATTTTACCAGCAAATCACCACTTCATAGAAAATAATATGTACCTGACAACTAAGCGGCCACCAAATTTCAAAGACAATATAATATTCCCACAATAACAAAATTGAACTATTGTGTCTCCCGGCAGCAATGCTCCTTATGGAGTGAAGGGATAATTTTTCTCCCATGTACTACGCATGCGCTGAGGGAAAGCTGCAAGTGAAAACTAAATCCATTAAGGCAATGCTCGTGCTAAAGGCAAACTTTAAAATATTGTGTAAAACTTTTAGTGAACAACTTGAGGAAAACATTCGATTACTAAAGAAGACAAATTCAATGAAGAAATTATTTCAACTTATAGAAATATGCCCTAGTACTATATATGTGCCAGTTTCGATATCCGAAACCCGGATCTGGATCCGAAGATACGGGTATGCAAAAACCGGAGCCGGATCTTCATAACCGAAACTCTGATCAGGATTCGAAAATTCGAAACTCGGACTCGGATCCGAAACTTAGATCCAGATCCGTTTGGTCGTCTCCAATTTGCAAACCTAATTAAATCTTTCAAGTCCAACGAGAACATCTCTGATACCTGGAGCAGGGAGGTGTTTATGGCGTACTTACAGGACATTTGTAAATTTCTGACTTTTCCCGAAAGTCCAACCTGCCCTACAATCTTCATGCCAAATTTCAGCCTTAAAGCCCAATGGGAAGGGTATTTTCGGTACCAGCAAGTTGAACAGGGTCAAATTCGGATACTTATCGGGAATTACAAATTTCTTATTTTTTCCGAATTTCTAACCAACCACGAATTTTCGTTCCAAATTTTAGCTTTCTAGACCAACGAAAAATAATTTTCAATACCCGAGGGTAGATAATTTCAACATTTAACTCTCGTCAAAATGTCAAACTTCCCACAAGTCTGCATACCGAGTTTTAGTTTTCTAGTCCAATGGAAAGTAAGTACATTTTTATCCCTGGAGTTAGCTGCGTTATTAGGATTAGTGCCTCACGTGAGACGAGAAATGCATTTTTGTTCTCGCATCGCAAGTGTGAGGAGGCAAGAGTGAAGTCATATTTCGAGAAAGTCAGTTGCGAGAAAGATCTCTATTCTCGCCTAGCAGGTGCAAAAAGGGACTAGCTTCACGCTGTCGCGAGAATTTCTCGCGGAAGTTTCGCACTCATCTCGCATATTTATGGTTGTTTTGTGAACAACGTATTTCTCGAAACTACTGAAGATTTTATAAATAATTTAAATAAATAGGCCTATTGCATGAAACGTTGATCAATAATACGAACAATGGAAAAAGTAAAAAAAAAAAAAGGTAGGCCGCTATTATTCCAATTCCAATCTTCTTTCTAGGCAGCTTCCTATACTAAAGTGTAGCCTAATGAGACTGAATATGACGTAGGCGATATTCACTTTATCAATACCAGGTGTGTAAATATGAAACCGGAATTTGTGCATAGACGGCGTTAGCTGTCACTGTGGTTACCGTAAAACTGCGTCCTTGGCGCCACTTGCTTGTTTTGACTGCTGATAACGATTTGCAACTCACAACCAGACAAGTTTCATGTCATAGTGCAGTGTTTAATAGCGTTGAACATGGCGCAATTTGTACCTACAAACTACGATGTGCGGACAGCATTGATTTTTTGTTACCATTTGAAGAAAACTGTTGCAGAATCGCATCTCAAGCTTGTCGAAGTTTACGGTGATCATGCTCTTGGTAAGTCACATTGCTATGCGTGGTTTACAAAATTTAAAAGTGGTGATTTTCACGTGAGGAATGAAGAACGTGGAAGACCACCGAACAAGTTTTCAGACAGAGAATTGCAAGCTTTGTTGGATGAGGATGACGCTCAAACGCAACAACAACTCGCGGATCAATTAAATATGACACGAGAAGCAGTATCCATATGTTAAAAAGCCATGGGCAAGATTCAGAAGGTGGGAAAATGGGTTCCACATGCATTGACTGAACGACAGCAGGAAAACCGAAAACCCACTTGCGAAATTCTGCTCGCCAGGTGCAAAAGGAAATCATTTCTACATCGAATTGTGACTGGTGACGAAAAGTGGATCTATTTCGAGAATCCTAAGCGTAAAAGATCATGGGTAACTCCAGGAGAACCGGCGACATCGACTGCAAGACCAAATCGTTATGGACGGAAGACAATTCTTTGTGTTTGGTGGGATCAGAAGGGAGTGATCTATTATAAACTGTTGAAACCTGGCAAAACTGTTAATACCCTACGTTACCGACAATAAACGATCGATTTGCATCAAGCTTTGCGTGAAAAACGACCAGAATATGACCAAAGACAACATAAAGTGATTGTGCTTCACGATAATGCACCCTCCCACACAGCAAAACCGGTCAAGGAAACGATTGCGACGTTTGGCTGGGAAATCCTTCCGGATGCGGCTTACTCACCAGACTTGGCGCCTTCCGATTTTCACTTATTTGCATCCATGGGACACGCACTTGCTGACCAGTGCTTCACATCTTACGAAAATGGCTTGGTGACTGGTTTGCAGCACAAGAGGCACCATTTTTTTTTTATTTTTTTTTGTCTGGCATCCACACATTGCCGGAACGATTGCAGAAAAATATCGCTAGTTATGGTCAATACTTCAAATAAAATAGTTCTTAGCATTGTCATCCAATCACTGTGTCTTTTCTGTACATAAATTCCGGTTTCATATTTACGCACCTGGTACTTTCAAGAAAGAAAAACATATCGTTGAGTTTACTTCCATGTAGATATGAAAGGACAGTGCTACAGCATTTGGCTTTTATCACATAGATAGGCCTAAATGAAGTGCAATAGCTAAAGTGTAGCACTGATTAAACTCCGTATGCACAACTAGGCCTGCTAATTCCACTTAAATAACCACTTAAATAACCAATTCCCAAGTAAATCAGATTGGACATAATCCTTTAATATGCAAGAACGTAGGATCTACTAGGTCCATGCAGACTCGTAGCCAAGAGGCGAGGACCTAGGGGGATAAGCCCTCTAATTTTTTTTAGCCCCGTTTAATTTTTTCTACTCCCTACCAATACTTTGCATACATGTATGAAAATTAAAGTCAAACATATAGTTGATAAAATTTCGATAATTTTCTATAGATGCTCTTAAATGTACATTATTAGTACAAATGTGTGTTTTTATACAGTATATCGCATTCCATTATTTTCAAAACGAATTTAACTCCTATGAATCGAAATATCAGCACTTTATATATAGTTTTAGAAGTACTTTCCTATAGCAAATTTCGGAAAATGTGCCCTTGACAACCGCTTACAAAGTTGCAAATTCATTTTGCAAGTATCTTATGGGAAAAATATTACAAATTAATATTCAAACGTGAATTAACGTCTTGTGATAATAAAATGTCATTGTTAGACGTATCGGGTGCTGTTCGGAAGGTTCAAGACAATTTTTATAAAATTAGAGAAGAATGATATATGTTTGCGAGTATCACCTGAAGTTAGTTTCATTTAAAAACGGCTATGCTCTCTATATAAAAATATACTCTAATAATAAAATTTGAAGTATTCACTTCCATAACTTAACAGTCTCCATACACCATCAACTTAACTTCTTTGTTCAATAAAAAGCGCAGCTAACACAGCAAAAAATCTCTGAGATCATTAAGTCGATTCCTGCCTGGAACAAACAATCGATATCTCCACAGGGACTCGACAAACTTCCCCTAAAAATATAGGGATGGTTTGACATATAAAAGCACAAAAGCGCCTTAGGCACCATGGAGGTTGCTTAACTCCTCACAAAAAAAAACAAAAAAACTCAAGATTGTTTAAGTAAATAAAAATTAAAAGAACAAAATTGCACTCAGCTTCCGGAAACAGATAGTGCAAAAGTTCCTCTACCTCCATCTGTGTATTTTTCAATCGTGGATAGGAGAAATAGGAAACTGGAGAAGAATTAACCGGTCTGAAAGAACCTCCCACTTAGGCGAAACGCTAAAAAAAAGTTGACAAAAGAGATAGCAGACTTATCACTTGATATACTAAGAAAAAGTGACAGAAATACCATGTAACCGAATGGATTTTTAGAAAACGTCCTGGTTAAGGACATTTCCAAAAGTTTTACGCACGAGAAATACGACAATGTAATCCTCTTTTTCTGATATTTTCTGCAGAAACGGCTGTGGAAAAGGAAAGAAATCCAATAATAGCAAAAACAGGCATTGATTCAGTTCGTAAAGAAATGAAAGAACCAAATAACAAAGATACATAAAGAAAACTTTTATCTGTTAATATCGATATATTTGGCTCTTGAGAGACAGACAGACGCCACAATGCGGAATCCAAAATATCGTGTCTAGAAGCAGTTGAGCCTAAAAAATGCTTATTGGGTTCCAGAATTATTCAGGAGGCACGAAGTCCTTTTAGCAAGAGACGCTACACAGGTAGTTTCCACGGAACATGCTACACATATAATTTCAAATATAAGAATCTTCCCACACACACAAGTGAAAATAAGTGTTGATTTAATTCCAAGGATGCGGTCTTCGATTGCCCAATGATCAGATTATAAGAAGTAGGTTGAGTCAAATCACATTATGGTTTAGCAACTGAAACTTAAGGCAAGTGTTAAACACTGGTCTGGTTGTCTCGATTTAAATAGAGAAATAGTGGCCTGTGAATCAAAATGAGTTTCTATCTAATCCGAAAAACAAGAAAAAACTTATTGGATTGCTTCTTCAGAAGTTTGCTGATAACCAAATATCTGCGTCAGTGGCGAAAGAGGATGCAGATGTTGAAATTGTACAAAAGGCCATTACCGTATACAAGAACCCATTCTTCGTTAGTTGTGGTTGGTCAGGATACGAATATATTAGTTTTACTTCTAGGCCTACAGCAATCAGACAAACTTTCTCTATATTTCTATAATTCCTCTGGCAGTTCTGCAATGTATGACATCTATAATAAAGTCCGTGAAGAGATTGGATAAATTAAGGACATGTTACTCTTCTTTCACGCTATAATAGGATGCGATACCACTTCTTATATTTATGGAAAAGGCAAAGTTAAAGCTTACAATATGTCAAAGAACTCGAAAAAGTAGTGAAAAAAATCCTTAGCTTTTTATGCAAATGCAATTCACAGAAGTACTGTCAAGGAAGTAGGTGAAATTTTCATTCTGCATTTATACGGATGTACCAGTTCAACTAATTTGGATGAAAGTAGATAGATACTCAATGTATCTAAAATCTGTTGCTAAAATGTCATTAAAATCAAAGTTCAGTATGGTCTCTCTTCCCCCAACATCAAGTACAGCTGAACAATACGCCCTTTGAACTTACTACCAGATTCAAAAATGGATTGGATTTTGTGCCAGGAGAATATCAGTGCGTTCGAAACTTGCTGGTGACCGTCCGGACTGAGTTTTTCCAGAGTTTCCATCAGTTTCATGACTCGAACGCCAGGGTGGTACCTTAACTAAGACACTGACCGCTATCCTCCCATATCCTATCCCGGTCTGATCCAAAGATGACTAAAGACTTTCAAAATTTCAAAAATATCTTAATCGTTTTTTTCTGACAGTCCACTATTCAGCGTAGCGAATGAGTTTGTAGTGTTGCTATTGCCCATTCCTAGAGATTTTGTAGCTTTGAAAATACTAGTTTTTAGGAGCGACGTATTGACAGATATGCCAACTGATATTGTGAAGCTAAACATAAAGAGAAGTGGCAAAAAGGATGATTCCATAAATGTTAAATAGCGAGGAGAAAATGTGACGAGTTTACCATTGCTGGTTATGTGAGTATCTAATAAGAGGTCCTACCAATATGGCGACCAGTGAAAATATAAATGGCTTCACACTGATGACGTAATACATTCAATGATGACGTCACATGGAATACGGAGGGAAGCAATTTTTCATAATATGAAGGAGGGAAGTGGAAATGGATCGAAGAGGTGAGGGGGAAGGGACGGGGCGTGGGCGCTGGCAGTCGTGGGCCTAGGGCGCGAAGACACATAAATCTGTCCCTGTCCCTGCTAACAGTTCACCCACGATGGCACTAGGTTTCCGTTAAACAAAAACTACTAAATATGTATTGTTTTTTTACCATTAATAGTTAAGTCAAAATTGAACAATCTTCAAGAAAATGGTTTAAACAATATATAATATATTACAGATTGTAAGAAGCATGTTTCTTTATTTTATTCGATATGTATAGAGTATATTTACCTGTAATAATCTCCATTCTCTAAAAGTTAGTATCTTACTTAGTTTGGGTTAGACTTATTACAATTGTTGAATGGGGCTATATTCAATATTTTTTTTTAATTTGTAAGCGAAATCACAGGAAAACAAATAAAGGATTGTCTGCTTTTTGATGTAATTACAAATGTGAGAACATGTGTAACTTCTAGTACAGGTAAAGAATAGAACACTGCTAATAATGGAGCAGATTTGAGAAGGGTTCAAATATTCAAATATTTTAAAAAATGTTCATTTCTTTTCCTAATATTTTACCATCGTAGAATTAACTTTGTGCCTACCAGCACAGAAAAGGGTTTAATTTGTGGACAACTGAAAAATCACAATTAAAAATTGAAAATCTGATGCATTTAATAATCACATAATATAAGTTTAATTTACGTACAGCGAATTTTAGGAAATTATTTTACAAAATAAGAACTTCAAGCTATACACTCAAATGAAAAATATTGGTCTAATACAAGTCGTGAATAAATCGACGGAAATACATTCACGTCTTTTTTCTTAAATACAGCTTTTTCTTAAATATAATGTGGAACAACAATGCTGCAATGTTAATGGTTAAATTTATTCAATGTGCTAGCAATTTTATCTTCTTAATGTTTTGTTTCGCGAGATGTTCGTAATATGTTACATAGATTTTAGCAATCATAACTGTGATCTCTGTAATGATTTCAATTATTCATTTATACTAGAAACTGTCTTTGAGTAATAAACGTGCTGTTGTGAATATTGTTAATGTTAACTTTATATGAGTGAATGTAATGTCTATTTAAGCCACAGTAATGTTAAATGTTGGTTAGTTTAAAATGGAGGGGTCTCATAGCGTATAATCTCATAGCGTATAATGAGAGATCTGTCGCACAGCGTATAAAGCTGAATCGTCTCATAGCGTATAAAAGTGGCGGGAAAATCGAAAGTTGAAATCG
>JAGDQP010062551.1:0-11861 GCA_022664845.1 Lepisma saccharinum
AATTTTCACTTTACTTAGATTTAACTGCATTTAGTGGTAAATAGCTCGTAGTAAAAGTAGATATCTTAGAAATATAATGTCTTGTTATCATAATCACCATAAACTATACATATTATTATTGTTATTGTGTAAGAGCGTAGGACTGACCACCCCACCTCACTTCGTACCGTAGGTCAAGAAAATGTGGAGCGCTACCTCCACCTCCCCCATGCGCCGTTCAAGGCGCGTGCGTATCGCACAGGGGGATAGCTTTACCTTTTATTATTGTGTAAAGTAACCTCGGAATATGTGTAAATTCGCTTTATAATCTCTCAAATAATGGGAGTTGTAATGGAATATGATACGTAGTGCTGTGTGTGTTGTGTCTGTCCAGATTCGGGAAGTCTCTTATTCTCATAATGGCTCATAAAACTGTTAAAAATAAAAAAAAAGTATTAAAACAACGATGTAAAGGAACTTTAGTTACAAATATTACATCATTAAGGCGGGGTTTTTAATTAAAACAATGATATACTTAGCAATTAAAACGGCTTTGAAAATATTCGTAGAAACCCACGTTTACACTTCGTATATCATAATACAAAATTCAAACTAGTTACTCAATTACTTTGTCAACTCTCTGCTCATTGGCTCACACAAAAAGACCCCTCTTCCTGAATACCTCACTGGCTATTGCTTGTCTTAATTTCTTTTTTCACTCTTTTATCGTCAGTTGATTTGAATTTAATCTGATGTGTGACTTAATGAAGCTTTCCTCAGGAAGGTCATGTCACACAGCATAGATGTTTATGAGAAATCTAATATATGTCGTTTGGATATCCATAAGATGTCGTATGGATATCTCAGGGATCTTCTTATGCTGAGAGGAACAACGTGTGCTAATATACTACTACTACAACTACTACTACTACTAATAATAATAATAATATCCTTCAGGTATTAATTAGCGGATGGAACAAGAAATAATTTGTTGTCTAGGGCGGATGGTACGTGCACAATTATTGCCCTAAGGTTGCGTTCAGTATTTCAGTTAGGAAGGATGATGTCTGGGAGGGAAGTGGGGGGGATGCCTTGAAGGCAAATAATACACGAAAGTAGAAGGGGTGGATAGCAGAATGGGGGTGGGGAGGCAAGGAAGCAAGAGAGGAAACCACGAAGTCAGCACCAGAAGCAGCTCCACTCAGGAACTGGTTGGTTAGCCTCCGGTGTAACGGTGTTTGACGGTTGCTCACACAAGACGTTGACCCGTTTTTTTACGTAAAAAAAAAGGAGACAGAGAGATTCTCTTTTGTTCAGTGTTGTTAGTTGTCGTAGCTGCCACGACAAAGAGTGAGGGCGCTTTGCTACACGACGAAACGAAAAAGCAGAGTTTTAGCTCTCTGGATCTCTGTGTGTTGTAGTAATGTGTGCGTCTCGTTGGTTCGGTTCAATGTGCGCTAATGGGGAAAATGCTGTTTTCTCCTCTACACTCACATCTCACTCCCTTTTATCCCACACGTCACCCTCCCCGCCCCCTCCATCTCTCTCGTAAAATTATCTGAATGCACACAATCACACAAACGTAGCGATTCAGTCTAACGGAAGGACTGATTGGTTTTAGTGTCTCTGTTGCGCGAAACAATATTATTGACTGTAGGGCATGTATTTATAATTAAGCAGTTTTCTTTTCATGACGTAAAGCGAAATATGGGATCAACAGACAGATCACTGGAGTTAGTAATACAGTTATGTTATAATAAGAGTGGTTTTTTTTTGTTAGTTTTTTTGTGAAGTTCGGAGAACGTTAGAGATGTAATTATTATTATTATTATTATTATAGTTATCGAGAAACATGGAATATGTCTGGAATATTCGATTAATTACCTAGCACACATTGAATACATGGAAGTGAACCCTGGGAATATTCCAGGAATATTTTTTTTTTATATCCTTCTAACAATTCTAGCATTAAAGAACGAGATTGTTTTTCACTTTTTAATGCTCTTATTCTCTGGGAATATTTTAGGAATATTCTGTTTATTTCTGGGGACTATTTCTGTCACACAATTAATGCAATATTCTTAGAATATCATGACTTGTGTGGGAATACCGGCGTCTCAACATAGAAAGTTCTATTATATCGAAAGCCTGAAAGAACACGATTTAATCGCGTGGTCAATAAAAAAATAAAATAAAAAGAATACCTACCCTGACTTTTCTAACCTAACTTAACCTAACCTAACCCTTGGTCACTAATTTTATTAAATCCCCTAATGAGTATACAGAAAAGAAAATGGTTATTTTTCTTTAAAAAATAAATAGAAACATAACCACGCCAGGATTCGATCCCGGATCTCTGGTGCAGATTTCCAACACGCTAATCAATACACTAAAGTGGCAATTCCCCAGCAGTTGCTTGTCAGTGTCTTTATGGTTCAAGCAGTGCTGCGCCTACGCGTGAATGCTTCCGTCTTAATAGGGCTTCTTTTTTAAGTTGAGACACTATCTGTGGGAGTGATCGAAATCTGTGTCAACTTTGAAGATGACGTCCTTATGTGAGCACCAATTCCAAAGAAAGGATAACAGAAAGTTGCAACGTCTTTATCGTAGGTACCATCCAGCATTCGCCTGGTTTGACTGTACGGACAGGATATCGATTCGATTCTATTAGTAATCCGACAACGTGAGAACGTAATCCGTCAATATGTTAAAAATAATATCCAATAGGGGTGCTTACATGTACTGTATCATAAAACACGGAATTATATTGTACCAAAAATTGAGAATCATTATAGTCAAGAAATGCACATCGCTTTCAAGATCTGCTCTATAAATTTATAGAGGTCAACAGTCAATGGCCATTTGGTTCGGATTGCATCGGAACCTTCATTATAGCTAAGAACTCTGTGCCCTAACAGCTTCCTAATTAGCACTACGTAAACAATGCTGCCACGATATAAAATGGCGGCAACCTTTTAATCATGGACGTCAGTAATCAAGTACTTGCAAGGCTGCATTCACATAAATTCAAGCAAAGGACTCCACCCAATGCCATTTTCCCCAACAGACTCTTTTCACTTTTTTAATAACATTTCCGGTATAGAGAATCGTATAACGGTTCATGAGTTTTGAACTCAGGTCAGTCAGGATAAGACAATGCCCTTTCTAACGAGAATAACCTATATTTTACGTAGATTCAATGACCGCAAAGACCGGAATCAAACTAATGCACTCTTACACACAGTATGGTTATTATTATTATTTTTTTAACTTACAATCGTTGTACAACGCTGACGGAATTATTTCTTTCTTGATAGATGAGTAATTAACATTTTATGTTATATAAAAATTGAATATCGAATAATTGAATACCTGTAGAAGGATATCCATTATGTAATTAGATTAATGGAAGACTCGAAAATACCGTAAATAAGAAACACGTCAGTGTAAGAATTTGATTTAAACAATTGAGGATAATTAATCGCCAAGTAGATTAATCTTTGCCTAAAATATTGGAATTAATCGTGTGATCTTTTAGTTTCTCTGACTTATGTCGAGGGACAGTATGTGGAAAGTAATACTTAAGGCGTAGTTTCAAGATATCCCGTCATTAGCTTGATACGACTGAGGAAAAAACACTGGGAAAATCTCATTAACAGGATGGCTAACCACTGGATTCGAACCTGGGACTCTCAAATGAAAAGCCAACGCTCTATTAACAGAGTTATGGTCATTCCGTCTGTCTTGGTATTGATAAATCATAATGACTATGGCAAGGTGAACCGATTGTGATTTGTCATTGTCTTCCATAGGATGAAGATGGTATCCCAAGGACAGGACCTACAGTTTAAGGTGGGCTTCGAACCACGTGTCCCTACCAGGTGTCCATCCCGAGACCCCTTTATTAGAAGGCATCAAGCGTTACCACTCACGCACCGAAAAGTAGGCTACATCGTTGAGCTTAATTCACGTGTGTAATTAAAATTATACATACTTAAGACACAACAATACTAGATCCACCTCATGTAAATCTTTTATACTATTGACAACAGTATATTCAATTGAGAAGATGCTGACTCCTGCACTAATATAGGATGATACACAATGTTATGCTGAACCCGTTTACTTTCATTTCATCGAAGATGACCATATATGATAGACCTTGTTGGCACCTCAGACATAAATAGACAACCAGAGATACAGAAATAAAATGTAGTCTTTACTTCAGCCTTTTTATGTATTTAAATACAAAACAAGAGTTAATTAATGATTAAAAAGGCCTTTGAAAGTAGCTACCACAATTTCTGTTTTCGAGATACATGGAGGAGGTCAACTTACGTAATGGACCAGCGGGATGTGGTGGGGGAAGGAGAGAGCATTATGTAGGACGATTGATGAAGATGATGAAGTTTTTCTTATCTAAAAGCAAAAGTGGGTGATGAAAGGCGGGGACACCAGATGGGTACATACATACTCCAAACGTACAAACACACGTATTAAAAAAAAAATCGACCTTGTAGACATTCAGTTTTCTAGAACCACATACATTTACTTAATGAGTAATGCAGGCTTCATGACCTTGTTTTAGACTGGGGAAGTTTATTACCTTCATAATCACTCCCCTGGTACAACTAAGTACATGCACATATTATTTAAGATGCTTACGAGTTTCTAAGTACAGCTTTTTTTTTTTTCATTTTTAATTTCCATTTTGCTTGCCGTGTATTACGTAATAGGATGAACATTATGAGGAAGGTGGAGGGGTGGGGTATGCACAAATCAAGTAATTATTGTAACAGTCATCCTTTGGTAATTATGTGCTACGTAGTTACTAGTAGCAGTAGCAGTGACCAAGACTGAAAATTACATATTATTATCTGTAATTATTTGTTTATTAAAGCGAAAACACTTATATTGATATAGTAGTTTCAATTTGAGGAAATTATTACTATAATTAACTTATTATCTGATAGCCCGTATCGGAACAAGAGTAAGCCATTGTGTTGTTACCGCGCCCATATAATTAATTTTATCTTATCTTAACTTGGTTTTGATAATACTGAAATAAATGAACAAACTTAATTATTTTGTTGCCTTGATTTAAGTTATAAGCACTGTTTATGTTTACATTTTTCTAATCTCGTCTTTATTCGAATCAACCATTCTTTTTATTTTTGCTTTGTTCAAATCAATGATTCTTTTTTCCTTTTCTTGTTTTTGGCTTTGTTCAAATCAATGATTCTATTTTCCTTTTCTTGTTTTTGGCTTTGTTCAAACCAATGATTCTTTTTTCCTGTTCTTGTTTTTTCTTTGTTCAAACCAACGATCCTTGTTTCCTTTTCTTGTTTTCGGCTTTGTCGAAACGAACGTTTCTTTTATTTTCATTTTGACTTTGCTTAAATCAAAATTTCGTCTTGTTACTGTTTTTGCTTTTGCACCAAATCAAAAGAGCTTCTTGTGTGCTTTTGTCTTGCTGTTATTTTGCATTAATAAAATATTATAAGTGCATCAAATAAGACGACTCAGACCAATAAGATCGACTAATGGTTTCCAGCGAGGAATTGAGTCAATTAATATATCACTGAGCAAATAAACAAATATTTAATTGTTTTCTTTGGTTTTGTATGAGAAGATATCTTAATACAATCATTTCTTTTCTTCACTTTGTCTTCTTAGCATCAAGAATCTTAGCTTCAAGCTTAGTGGGCTTTATTTTGAAACTGTTGTCCTAATATGGCCTATTTGACCTCTTTCCTTCTTTTAAATTATAGTTTGCTGGTATAGTTTTGGTCAAGAAATCACGCCATTGGATTTTCTGCAGGTTCAGAAAGGATCATTGTTCTATATTCCCAAATGATCACTATTCTATGGTTTAAAGAAAAACTCTAAAGAAAAGAAAACAACATAATAATAAGGATAAATGAAAGAAACTATGGTGTTTACGTTATTCTACATACTTACCAAAACCGGTGCATAACTTACCGAAACCTCCACCTCTCAATTTCGCTTACCTGAAAAAAGAAATAATAATCGTTACTAAAGATGTATTAAATAAATAATCAATCATACCGTCATAAATAAATACATACATCAGAAATACATCAGAAATTAAACTTAGAGTAATTAATTAGCGAACATTTCATACTAAATTTTCTCACTGTTAATTTTTTAGTTGTACCTATCGCTAAATACACAAGTCATACAAATTTAGTTATATATTAATTTGTAATTACATGTGTTATCATTTGCATTGTACAACAATGTTGAGGACAGTATCGAGTATCGAAGGTCAGAAATAATTATAGGTATCGAGTATCGAGAAATATTGACCTATCTCTCCAATTTTTTTTATAAACAGAAATACAACTAATATAATTCCATTCTTATCACTCTCTTGATTAACACCGCACTTCTAAATAATCACACGACTGTTATCGAACTCATGCACGGTACAGTCAGAACCAAAAGTTTGTACCCAGTCATATATTTTCTTCTCCGAATAACTTTAGAATGGATAGAACAATTTGAGTACAATTTTCTGTAATTTACAGAAAATTATATTACCTTTAAATTAGGGGAAAACGTACCCAAATTAGCCTCTCCATCCCAAAGTTATTCGGAGAAGAAAATTTATGACTGGGTACAAACTTTTGGTACTGACTGTACAAGATGATATTGACTTTGTTAGCACAGTTTCTAATTATCTGCGAAATTCCACTTCCGTCTTATCTTTTCCAATATATCACCTCTTCTTACATTTATAATCTTGTACATGATTATGGTGACCTTGACATAAATTAATTACCAGAACATGCGGTTCTGAATATCAAATCAAGCAACGTAATTTTATCAGATTGACTTGTCATCAGGAGAATAAAAAAGAATATCTTTTTTTACGTATATAGAAGGTTCTCTCTCCCGCCCTCGCCTTTCATCACACATATTATCACACGCATAAACATGCTACAATAGCGACTGTTTAAACACAAAGCACGTGGCTAACAGTTGCAACAACATACGACACTATGACCTTCGTACATTTCATGGAAGTCTAATATTTTTGAACAGCTTACTAAAAGAATATGTGAATTGGTTATCAATGTACATCGAAAGTAATCATTGACAAAGGGGCCAAAGAGGCTGAAAGCTGGGTGATGGAGCTAGGAGACCCACCTCCATTAATTTCTTTTTTTTGGCCACACATAAAAGTTTCACATTTATGTGTGTAATAGGGAGGTAAACTTATACAGGGTGATTAAGTAATGTTTGCAAAAAATTTGAAGGCGAATTTCTTACACGAAAACAAGAAAATAGTTCATTTGAAAAGATTCACAATTATGCATGGTTTCGGAGCTATAGCAGCTGAAAGTTAATGTGGCATCGTCACAAATGACGTCATAACTCGACACACAAAGACGTAAGCGGTGTCGTTTTAGCAAATCACCGTCGAAGTAATACCTGATACATCCATATATAAACAATGTTTATGACTGAGGCAGTGCCGGATAGACAGGTTTAGCAACGAAAGAGTACTGTTGGCAAGGATTTAAATGGTTTAATTGTGCAAGCATAGAAATCTGCTTCTATCTGCATTCGCCAATCATAAACATAGTAAAAACAGGTGTATTGTGTGTCATTTGATTGTGACACATATAGAAAATAAAATGGAAAAACAAAAGAAACTAACTTTTTAATACACATGTAACTTAATTGAACACCCTGTATGTTAGGCATTTAGAGCAACACTTAGTAATAGCAATGTTACCGATTTTCAAGGATGGTTTTACAGAATTATTTCAGCTAGTTGATTTGTTAAACTATGTTAAAATAAAATGGGCATATGAATCCGGATCCGCATTACCCGAATCCTAACGGATCCGTTTCCTCATATAGGAACTGAATACCTCGATCCGGATCTTGGAACCATGTAGAGTTCTACTCCTACACCAGATGCTGTAGATATACAATATATAATAGTCTCCGGCTAATTATTTCTCTCACAGATTCTTAAACCAAGAATATGGGTTGATGTGAGTTCGCTTCTCGAGGATGAGATGCTAGTCAAGATGTCCACTTGGAATAGACCCAGGCTTGTTCACATAGGTAGAGCGAAACTTGACTTTTAAATTGCTACGACCTGGAGTGTTCACTCCAGCGAAGCTTGCAAGATCCGCTGCATTAAAAATAAGGTAAAATATTTCAATCACACACAGAACACAAAAGTTCTGATAGTATGAACGTATATTTGCTAATTCCCTCACATACATTGATTACATCTTTAACTATGCCCTTTGTCACATTATACCAAATTTTACATCTTTTTTTTTTTTACATCAATTGCATCGTACAATAAACCAAGCAACATTTAGAATTAATTCCAATTTTCTCTCATTAAAATAACCATCATTCCACAACTTCTAGGAACCGCAAAACCTCAAAATGTTCCAAAATCTTCTGGCGCACGTGCTTTCAAAAAGTTCCGCCATCTAATCCAAGAACAATTCAATAAGTTGTTCATTCTCATTCTTCAGCAATCTTCTACATTATATTCTGACGTCATATCAAAATCTTTTACATAGCCAGCTCATTCAATGTGATATTTATATTTAATTTAATTTATTTAATCTTTTATTAACAATGAATTTCAATAAATTGCAATTCAAAATATTTAAAGTCCATGTATATTTCATTATCAACAATGTCAACATTAAAGAAAATTCTTTAAATCTTAGAATTTAAACATTAAATAAAATTACAAACACCGCACAACGATAACACATAAAATCTAACACGTGCCAGTACATAATTCCATAAATTCCATACGTACACGAACTACCCATATAAACCCAGTACCCGGATCCGAATCTTGGAACCGAATACCCGGATCCGGATCTAGGAACCGTGTAACTGGCACAGAGGATTCGGATCTTGGAACTAGGTACCTAGATCCGAATCTTGGGACCGGGTACCCGGATCCTGATCTTCGAATCGGGTACCTGGATCCGGATCTTGGAACTGAGGATCCGAATCTTGGTACTAGATACGCGGATTCGGTTCTCAGTTCTTTCAGGATCCGTTTCAGCCTACCTTTAATCTTTCAGAAAGTTATTTATGTGAATAATTTCAACAAATAACAACTAAGCATCTAAAAGGACACAGCAATAGATTTTCTAGAAACTAAAACATTTTTAGTACCGTATGTTGTATGTTTCCTTTTCAAGTTTCACAACGAATTATTGATTACTACTGTTTCCCCCTCTGCATTGTTTCTTTATATAGATTCAGAATGTACAGATTTTTCTTCCTTATTTCCTTGCGGCCTCCCCATTCCCAGGCTACTCGAAATCCCCTTCCACCTAATGCAGTTAGTCTTCCTGTGATAACTTGTATTTTTTATACACACAGAGACAGACAGACCCCTTGCCCCCCTACACACACACACACACGCAGTGAGAGAGTTTAACACAAAGAGAGTTTATGAGTTCTAACAACTATCTCTTTTTCTCTTCTTCCAACCCTTTCCATCCAATGTTACACTTCTGCCATCTAGCTGCCATTTTCAAAACCATTCGCCTACCATCCTTCACACACAATCATAATGAATTGAATCTTTGCACGCACTTTGTTGCAAAAGGTAGTCAGAGAACTGTTAGAGCAAATGAATTAAGTAATGGCTTGGACATTAATTTTATTTTAGCGAAACAGGAGGATATCATACATATTTAGAACGATTCTTGAAGAAAAATAAATCTTCAGAAACATGTGGTCTATCTACTACGCTCTACTTTTTTTAAAAAAATAAAAAAAAAAATATGAAGCTAGTGAAATTGAAAAATTAAAGTGAAAGTTATTATTGTAATAAAATATGGGAGTTTCTCCTACAAGAAGGGAGATTTTCGCAACATTTTAGTGATAAATTTATGCTATAGCAATTGAGTACATTTCTTTGAAACAAAAATAAATTTATGAACTTCAAAATGTATCGTGTGGCTAAACCCCTAAGAAATATGCCATCCATCACAAACAGGCTCTGTTCAAAAAGAATCGGGACTGCCTTTTTGGTAGTCAAGGGGAAGGGGTGAAGAGTGGTCTCCATGGGCAGGTACGCTGCCGATAGATGTCAGGCATAAGACGCGACCCGGATCATCAGTTGTCCCTTCGTCTTTGCAGAGTGAGCGGTCTGCGATCAAGTTTCTGGCGATGTACAATGTGGCAACGCTGCCTCAGTCTCGCAAAGCTGGCCAAACAGTCCAAAGCTGGCCCCGCCCGAGTTCTTTCTCTTCTCTCAGGGCCACAAACTTGATCGCAAGCCGCTGTTCAACTGTGCGCATCATCCTGATTTCTGACGACACCACAACAAGACAACTAACTGGTCATTCCGTGCGTGATCCACGCTCTGCAAAGACAAAGAGTCAACTCAGCCGGATCGCATCGTATACCTGACATCACTCACCACCTTCACCCCTTCCCCTTGGCTAGCAAAAATGTCTCGGTACTTTATGGACAGACACTGTATCAATATTTTTTTTTAAAAATGGAAAAATTCAACGATTTTTTTCTTTCAACATATTTCCCGAAAAGTTACGTTTCTCTGTTGCTTAAAGGTGCAAGATTATATACCTCTCTCTTTTCTCTTGCTATATAGAATTGTTTTTTAAATAAGTGCACCCACCACATGGATCAAAATCCGTTCTTGTTTTTTGTTTTAGTTTTAGTGTTGAAATTCGAGCCGAAAATCTACTTGTTATTACAGTAAATAACCTGAACACTTCTAGAATAATTCATAAATAAGGTTAAAAGCTGAAAGTCAACATTGTGAACATTTTACATAATATATTTTTCATCGTTTGCAACACTGCATTATAATTAATCACATGCCTTTTTATCGTCACTGCAAAATATATTCAACAAACGAATAATATATTCAAATAGTACTATTTAAAAAAAATACCAAGTTGGCAACACTGTTGAGTCAATAACATAACATTTTAACTTCTAAATTTCTAATATTGTAGAAAACGAACTTTTCGAAAAATATTGATTTTATTTACCGTGATAGTAGTAACAAGTCTATTTTGGGCTCAAAGTTGGCATTTCTGTATCTGAAAATGAAGCGGGGGCGTCATCAATGAATCTTTTTTCTTTTTGTTTTGTTTGAATATGAGAAATTTACCTGCAAAATATGTGTTCATATTTTTGTACGGCCTATACAATGCCATTTCTGCCTATATAATATCGATGAGTTTATGTTCTTCTTCATGGCTATGCCTATAGGCCTACAATTATCATAAGTAAGGTAGGTTTCTATCTCTAAATAATATTGTGTTGACTACTTCTTCGCAGATTACGCAAGCATTAGGCTTGCGAAATTTATAACCAAGGTTACTGTCAGCGTTTAGTCTTCTTTTTTTTTTTCATTTTCAAGGAAGGCAATAGAGCACAGTACTGTACAGTGTGGGAATACAGACGGACATATCTACATATGAATTACGTATGTTAAAAATACTCTGATCCTGAGAAAGAATCAGCAGTTATATAACTCGCCACACTATAGTGACCTTTTTCTCAGGGCACTTAGCAATACCAAGAAATCGTCGAATATCTCCTTCCCCTTTCCTGAAACTACACCTATTAATCGTGTTCTGTATCGCTCTGTGCTGTAACGAGCGGTGGAGCCTAGTTTTAATATCCTCCCAGACGAATTGAAGGTACCCCTTCTCCGGAGATGTTAAAATACCCTCCCCAGAGAAGTTTCTACAATCGGCGGCCGCAGCACAGTTGGTAAAGCGTGATTCGGATCTAGGATTCGTATTCAAAGTTTCAGATATTTTAATTTAGGCCCGGTGATTCGGATCTATGATTTGTATTCAAAGTTTCTGATA
>JAGDQP010062552.1:0-11861 GCA_022664845.1 Lepisma saccharinum
ATCCAGTTAGTCTCCGAACTGAAGGGCTGTTTATACGAACGCCCATTCACGTATATTTGAACACATGGTACAAATGGGATACAAATAATAAACTTTATTTAACATATCCCAACTATGATAGCTAATGTGAAATTTATTATTAGGAAATAAAAAAGCAGATTTAATAAACCATTAATGTTAAATAGGTACTAGAATATACCTATAGAACTGAATTCGTTTCTAATAATAGAGAACAGTAAGCATTTTCGAACACTCTTTGTAATCTGTTAGTCATAATATTATTTAGTTTAAAGTTATTATTACTTTAAAACGATGTCTATATTATTACAATATCCTATATTTTACACTTTGCCTGAATTACATTTCGTGAGGACTGTCTATAGAATGAGCATGTAGGATAAAACTATCCGGAAATAAGAAAGAAAAATCTACTAATCATATACTCAAGGTTAAACTCGTTTAGAACCGTTTAGAACTCGTTTAGAAGGTTAATGCGTTTAGAACCAAACTCCTTCAACAAGAAAATTTTAAACAGGCTAGTATCACATTCTTTCCATAATACAATATTTCCTTATAATTATTATATATTATATGTGGGTTCAATAGATACTTGTAGTTAAGTGACCGAGCATAAAAATAATCTTAGAAGTGCGTTTACTGAAGTTGATCCCTTACGTGATATTTCTGCAGATAGCAACTTCATTAATCCAGTCTATTAAGAAATCTTTAATGAGCAAACCGACATAGAACTCTATATAGTACAGTTGTAACATCACAGTTGACCCTAGTAACCATACAAATAACCATTGTACTAGATATTGCCATGATCTCTTGAAGTATTGTCCAATCATTATTAGCATCCATTCATTCAATATAAGACAATACATTTCTTGGAGCAACCATGCTACATTTCAAATCATCGCGTAACAAAAGACATCCTAACGTGAAAGTTGACAATCTCTTAGTTCAAATATGACGTCTCATCAAGGTTTATAAACATCAATTGCATTTCATTTGTATGTTCTATCATAGTAAGAAAATGTGGATCAAATAATAATTGATTATCAGAAATTAGAGACTGTTAATGAAAATAAAAATGTTTAGATTATTCTGGAAACAAGTTACCCGTTAATTAATTTATATACGCTTCTTACTAATATGTACTTACTTTAAAATTTTATTCCAATCAAGTTTAAGAATACTACGGTACAAAATAACTTACTATTGAGAAAATACATAAATATTTGTTATGTGTTCTACTTTCAGATACTTGTGGTTCGAGACATTTGAAGATGAGTAGCATTTTACAAGAACTGTGCTTTATAATAGTAGCAGCTCTTCAATTCTTCGATCGTGCTTTTCTTGCTGAAGGAAACATTATATTTGATGCAGTTACACAAGATTATAATGCGCTTGTTAACTATATTTGCACTGAACAGAAAAGTGATTTGTATCAATTATCAGTAATGTACGAATCAGTGGAAACAAATGTTCTAGATCAACATCTTATTCAACTGTTCCGTAAATGCAATGCATCAATAACTATCCGAAATCTAAAGGCAACCTCGCAAGATATTTCTTTACGTAATCAACACGTAAAAGGTTCACACTTTCTTCTATTGTTAAGTGACATTAACAATGTTTCTCAAACACTTTCCTGGGTTAAAAATATGCCTTACTGGAACGCAAGAGGTAACATTTATGTGAATTTCGCAAATCATGTTATAACTGAAACGGAACTAAAAGGGATGTTCAATACTTTCTGGCATGAGAAAATTTTAGCTGCTCAATTTGTAATAACAGGAAATTACTCCGAAAGCAACAAAATGTTGAACGAAAAGAATAATTTGTATTTAGTATCATACAACCCATTCGAACAAAAAACTATGAAAATAAACATTACCTACATAAACTATAAATCAACTGAAAGAAATACTAAAGACAGAAGCCAATTGCTAGAAGGTGTAACAAGTAATCTCTTTGGTTATCCTCTTCGAGTGAGTGTCTACAATGCTTTGCCATTTATTTGGCTCGATTTCACTAAAGACGAAGCAATGAAATATTCCGGGTTTTCTGGGAAAGTATTCGAAACAGTTAAACACAATATGAATTTTACTCCAATACTCGTTCAAAAGTACGAATCAAGACTATATAACCGACAACTACCAAATGGAACATGGGTGGGACCTTTAGGAGAAGTTATCACCTCTTTTTCGGACATCTGTGCTTTTCCGATGATCATGTTTCTGCAAAGATACCAAATCTTAGATTACACTAAAGTATTTTATTTTAGTAGTTTTGTATTCATTTGTCCCAAAGCTATCACAGTGCCTCAATGGAAGTCTTTGATCCTACCGTTTGATATTTCCATATGGTGTTCAGTTTTGGGAACATTAATATACATTTTTGCTTCCGATATTTGGGCAAATTGGTTAATGTCAAAAATTATAACATTTCATTACGTAGTAAGTCGTGCGTTATACATAATTTCAATATTCCTGCAATTATGTGTGTCTTCAGTTCCAAAGAAAAGAGTATTCAAAGCAATGTTGATTCTCTGCCTCGTTGGATCAGTGATAATAGTATCACTGTACCAGGGATCATTATTAAGCTGTATGTTGGTTCCAAGATATGAACCAGAAATAGATTCGTTCGAAGATATTGTCAATTCTGGATTGCCCGTCACAGGTCTTCCTCAGTTTCTTGCACTTCTGAAATTAAATGACTCTCCAGAGTTACGGAAATTGTCGTCAAATAATGTTACTATAAGAAATCCGGGCAAAACAATTCAACAAATAGCTTATTCCAGAGATGCTGTGTATTTTGGATTAGAAACCACTGTGTCACATAGGGAACAAATCTACCAAACAGATGATGGCGAATATTTACTACATATTTTAAAGCAACGTGTTGGATCAGTGTGGGGGTCATTTATACTTCCAAAACACTCACCATATGTGCCGAGGATTAATGTTATAATTCAGAGACTATTTGAAGCTGGTTTTGTGCATAAGTGGGAGTTAGATTCAATACAAGAACTTGTGTTATCGAATAGAGTTCGTATTGAAAGCAAAACAGACGAATCACTTTCACTGCATCACCTTCAAACTTCATTTTACATACACGTAATTGGCCTTTCCTTCAGTTTCTGTGTCTTCGTACTAGAAGTGTTATTGCATAAATTCAGAAATTTCTGGTCAAATGTTGCTACATAAAAGCTATTGGAAAAGATCTGAAGAACTATATCATATCCTATTTTGGTCACCTAGGGACGGAAGAACACATCACTTTCCTACAGCCGATCAATATTTCATTACCAAATCTACCACTAATCTAGCCATGCAAGATATGAAGGGAAAAGCAGAAATGCGTAAATTTAAACTCTGTTTTTGAAATCAAGGCTCACTGTTGCTGTTGATTGTTGAGATTTTCAAGGTCATACTTTTTTTTGCTTCTTGAGTCTCAATAGTTAAACTAATTTTGTCAGCACAAATGTACATGAAACCCTCACATCAGAAGCTTTCATATGATACCATACATGTGGGAGTGAATGGCGTGGCTTTCAACAAAATAGCCGGACGCACACAAAAGCGAATTATTTTAATGTTATACATATACTTTATGTAAATTGCAGATAGTTAATAATCCTTAAATAAAACCAACAATCTCATTATTAAGCCATTTCTTAGTGACCTAAAGATTATACATCTTAACCAGAAACTTTATCTGAGGATGAAAACGATAACAAATAATTATATTATTGGTCTAAAAAAGATAATATAATAAGATATTCTGTGCCAGTAGTTGAAGATTTTCATTCTGAAAGTATTCGTGAAAAGGTGACGCTCTCTAATCTTAAAAGTTTAAACGTAATCTGACGTCATTGACAAATTCGTTCAAGTCTCGAGTGATAAACCTGTATGCTTTACAAATATTTCATCATCGTGTAGAGCTGTGGTTGGATGAACACTCTACTGAACACCGTATCAGTTACACTCGTATAGATAATCCCAAATTTTTAAATTCATTCATACAACTTTATGATAGAGTGTGTTCATTGACCAAGTGTTAAACATACAGTACGTACATGCTTTGATGAATTTATACACCACGAGCACGTTTTAGCTACAAAAGTGTGGAGTTCTGAAGATCCGATGCTGTGTGTCGAAGATCTTTGATATATATTTTAACATACGGGAGTTATTATGGTAGGTAATTCTCTCGGTTGGCTGAGAGAAGTGATCCAGTCCAGCAGATAAAAACTGTTACAATTACCAAGGAAATTCCCTAACCTAAAGAGGAGAGTGAGGAAGAAAAATGAAATAAATTACTCAGCATGAGGAACAGGATGTTCAAACACGAGGTCTTTATTACCTTCCCATAAAATGTACTAAACTTAAATACTGTTCGTAAGATATAATTAAAACTATCAAACAAATATTTCTTTACTTTTCTTCCAAGTTACCTAACCTACCATGCATACGAAATATGCTTTAGAACATTGGTTGAAAATTATATTAAAGAGACATAAAGCAGCACTCCCGGAGTATAATTGCCAATTCCATAAGCCAAGAGATATAAGAGACATTGACGAAACAAAGTTGGCGGTAATCTTTTACATATAACCCGACATGTGTGATGAAAAATGTCACATTTTGTACGTAGACACAGCACAAATTCAAAGTAAATATAAGTTACATATGCAGTACATCAGTTCTTGTAGTAATAATTTGTATATACATTCTTTGACAACACTTCATTTGTAATGTCATAAGTATAGTTAAAGATAGCGTTTCACTAGAGTCGTGCATCGAGGAAGAGTGGCGTTTCTGATGAACACTTTGAGTAGTGAATGATCGAAAATTGTAGAACTTCATTGAATAATAAAGCAACTGTATGAACATGGATCGTATGCAAGTTTGGGCAACATAAAACATGTACTGATAATGATGAGGAAATAATTTTATGTGAAACAATATTTTCCTCCGGTGCATGTAATTAATGTAGCCGCCCATTTTAAGTTCTATTTATGACATCACTCATGAACTTGTCAAATAATAAATACACAAACTATTACTATAATAGCTTATGTGGAACATACATAGCTTACATCTCTCTAGAGTTCATGTAAAAAACACTAATAAAATATGTTTTTAAATTTAAATTTTAATCACCCTCGTATAAAAGATTATATCTAACTTTTTTCTATTCGTAAGTTGTATCTCTTGCCTTCTGATCTCCTCAATTATCATTCACTTATGTTTACAAAAACAAAATATTGAATTAAACACGAAAGTAAAGAAATTCAACTGATTTAATTTATTACATGTATTCTAACGTTATCTACCAATTATTACATTCACTGTATTAGCAAATGTAAACGAATTATAACATGAAAATCAATCGTAAATTATTTGTACTTGTTATGAAAAATGGTAATAAACCCTTATCATTCCGTTTCAGGTTTAAGGGTAATCTTTCCTAAAGAATTTCCACTATCATACATTCGCTTAATATAGCTTCTCTTCAATGTACGCACTAACGAGAACATTGAAAACTTCAAAACATCAAATTAAACTCATCGAGAAAATAGTTGAATTAGTTTACATATTGTTTCTTCAAAGTAATTTCACGGTCAATAGTCTTCCCTTCTTAATAAATCTTATCACAATCTATAAATCCCTAATCCACACTCACCCATCGTTAGGAAGTGCATAAATATTTTGAAGGAAGTTCCCTCGCAAAAGATTCGACCAATTTCCATACATTTTATGTTGTATATATCTTGTATGTCAATATTAACTGTTTCCTTTGTGAAGTCAGTCCATTTAAACTCATTGATCCATACTGCGGATCTACTGGAGTGAAATCTATAATTTCAGAAAGCCTTTAAGACGTTGTCGATTCATATCTAGCTGTCATTAGATTGTAATGTTGACAGGTCTTTCAAAAGGATAAGTAATGCTCAAACTGTATTCTATTCATGAAAAACGAATTTAACTTGGTTTGCGTTTTCTTTATTTCTTAACCTTATAAAGAACAGCTGCCTATCCAAATGACGAATGAAATGCCATTTGAATGAGAATATGAATAAAAAAGTGTTCTTAATTATTCAATATCCTGAAACATCCACTATTTATGTGAAGAATGACGCGACTGAATCAAAGGATTTGTAAATGTCTTGTAACTATTTTCGAAATACCAATGCACAGTGATAAAGAGGGTTAAACAATTGTATCTACATCAGCTTTCACCTGCTGTTTTGTTTTTTCGTCATTCTAATGTACCAGAATGTGAGTTTTCTTACGAGTGGATTTGAATTAGTTTCTGGCAAGTTCTGAATTACATATTTTAAGGTAGTAGGTATTACAGTGTGAGCCAGAAGCACCTGACGGTTTCAAAAAATAATTATCAAGTCAAGTGCTATACTTCGGTTCATTGTTCGGCGCAATTACCGTAAGTATACTTTGGAACTCTGTTAAAATGCAGCACTGATCTGCACAACATCGCATTACTGCCATAAATGCAGTTTGTAACAGCGGCACAACTAGATTTTCGACACAAGTTTGGTCGACGTGATGTTCCTAGTCGAAATATTACGTTGTCATAGGTTTTGAAATACTATCAAGAAAGCAGTGTACGCACACCACAAAAAAAAATTATGAGGGAAACCATCTTGTACAGCGGCTCAGAGGATTTTCGGCCTAGATTGTGTGTCCAACGCCATTTATTTGGTTATTAAGTTTCAGATACAGCTGGAATGGCCATTTTACGCTGAAGCTAAATAATATGACTACAAACTAATAACATTAACCTATAGAAAAGGCATACAACAAAGCAAATAATATCACTGACATAACGATTATAGTACACGAGATGAAAAATTCAGATATTTGTATTTAGCGCTCCACGGACAGTATTTTTAAATCCAAAAATAATCAATATTTTAACCAAAATTATTACACAGAATTACTAACCTATAGAATAAGGAACAATGCAGTATACTTAACCTAGGCGTAATACAATAAAGGAAGTTATTATTTCTGGTGTTCCTCAAGGGAACATGGAACTTAAATTTAAATATTAACTCTCCAGTTTTAAGCTACCTGTTAAGAAACTTGTATAAGTGCAATAAATCTACATAGAAAACATAGAATATGGAGCCCACGCACCAGCTACGTACCGATGGTATTCTTCTTTTGACTATAACAAGAAAAAGGTTAAAAACAGAATCAATGCGAGATAGATTTGGAATACTAGTAATGTCCAAACAGGCAAGCAATTTTCAATTTTCAATTCTAGGTGAATGAAAATCTTTGAAAACATACTCAATGATTGAAAGTCCTTACTTTCAGTAAATCTATAGAGAAGACGAAGTAAGCGCACGAAACAGTTAGAGGTCACGTAATTGGCAACCAAACGTTTCCCCGTGAAATACCGCTCCAGGGTTATTTTGAGAGGAAACTTTAGCGATATGATTATCTGCAACAAAATAGGTAAATGGAATTTCATTCTTTTTAAAGCAATGGTAAGAAAAAAGATTTACAGATATTTATTTTAAATATTAAACATTACGCTCATCCAAGAATTCAAAGATGGAATTTTGGAGATCAACAATATCCTAAAATTATCTGATTTCTCGAAATGATTTACAGTCGTCAGCTAAAACGATAATTTTGGTTTCAGATGACAAGAAAAAAAAGAGGATCGTCTATATATGGAAGAAAGAGGGTCCAGAACAGTACTTTGAGGTACGCCAGAGAGAACGAGAACAAAATTGAAAGACGATCCATAAAGAAAAACACTATCTGTCTGGCCAGTGATAAAGTATCGCAATAATGACAAGAGATGGAATGGACTTCATTTACCAAATATAATATTTAAGCAAAAGTACTACAGAAAAATGATCTATCATTATGTATCTTAAATAGTAAACAATTACCGTGAGAAGTTATTTTATTTTAGAAACCGTCAGGTACATCTGGCTCACGTGTATAAAATATCAGTTATCTTGAACGTAATATTTAAACAACGCTCCGTATATATATGCATTTCTAGTTTCATATCTGGGATCAGGATTAGTATTTTTAAATCGTTTCTAACTTCCTGGTTGCTCATTACCACATAGTCATTCTTTATCTAAAGATCTTTAAAATCGATTTCTGAAAGAAAAAAAAAATTCGTTTGTTGGAAAAAAAAACAGAAATGGGCAAGGGATTTTCTATTCATCCTCAGCAAACAATAAAGTAATGATGTGACTATAATTCTATACTCGTGTGTTTCAACACAATATTATCCCCAAATATACAGTGGAGTGGGTTCCTAAGTAAAGATACAAGTAAACCAATGCAATAGAAAGAGTTGAAAATCTGAAACATATTTATATTTTTAGTACAATTTAATCTCTAGAATATAAAATATTTTATGCGTTGCACAAAAAGTCGTTGTTCAAAATGTAGATATGGCCGTAACGCATTTGGTAGATGAATTTGGCTCAGGTTTCTAAAAGGTGTAGCTTACATCCCTTTACTTTTAAATATTGGAAATAAATTTTAGAAAGAGAACAATACTTCACTTTTCGCATCTTGCCTTGATAAAATATTCCCAGCTTAACTGGCAAGTGAGGAAATTAATTTGAACTTTTAAGGGCATTTACATGGATGAATTAGCTTCTTCGTTATAATCAGGAGTAATCCACAAAAGCCAAACCTAAATCCAAACCAGAAATACCATGAAGAAATATGAAGTAAAAAAAAGGATGACAAACCTTAAGATTTGAAATCAAAGAGTGTGAAGGGATGGTGTTATTGTGGAATTAATTGATTATTACGATGTCCTAAATAGTTTTTATTTTGGAACACGCGTGTATGTCTTCAATGCACTTGTACCACCAGTCATTCAAAGTAGTAACCCTTAAATCTATGTTCAACTTAACTCATTAATACCTCAGCACTTACGACATACTTTCAATTGTGCTGAAGATAAGATTTGTGTAGATTGATCCTGTAGGTAAGAATAGTATAATCTATTTTTCCTTAAGTAGGTATTAAGTTTAGTTAGAATTTCTTTTATGGTCTGTGGACAACTATGCCTCAGGCTGACTAAGTTTCGTGTATTGTACAATAATAATATATTGTTAAACCTATGTGGTACGTTCTTCTTCTCTACTCATAGTACAATTCGTCGGTAGGCTGGCATAACGACGTATCTCATTTTTATAAAAAATTGGGTTACAGTTACTTGATGCAGTTCTTTCTAGCCTTCATAATCTGACATTTCATAAGTTATAGCAAGTATCAGACTTGAAAGCACTTAACTTACTTGTATCCCGTTTTGTCAAACATACTGAAAAATATATTTATTCCCCTGAAAAGTTAACAAAATTGAGATACGTCATTATGTCAGCCAACCGACGAATTATTCCAAATGATGATATATTTTCTTGTCATATTACTTAATAATATTTCATAGCAGTTATGTAGTACTGAAAGAACGCGATTGCCTTTTCTCGTACTTTAGATAGTTGTTTAGAAAATCCATATCAACTTTGAAATCGGATTGTATCATTGGTGATCTGTCATGTAATTCCGTTATTATTCACGTTTGGGTATAACTTCAATTATTGTATGTGTGTTTTGTTTGCTGCTACAACCTTTTTTGAAGGAATTAATCTTCTTTGATTCCGAATTTCCTTACTCAATTAACAAACAATACAATTTATTCTATGGCTTCCATAAATTTGCATTAAATTGAATATGGCTATACCCAAAAAAAAATTCTTGGTAGCGTTATTCAGGAAACACACACGTTATTTTGTGTCAAAACCAACGAACTCAAAGAAAGATTGTCTTGAACCGAAGTGGCCTAGAAGCCATAAACAAGTTCAATTCGTGAAATTAGTATTGTGTGAATTGAATTTTAATTTAGCCGCAACTATAAAAAACACACACACACACAAATTGATCAGTTTGTAAAACAAATCATGCCTTTTGCTGCCAGACCTATAAAGGATACTTGCTTAGTGTGCTTTGTAATGACAAACATACCATTACTTAACACAACTGAATCGGTCATTGTTAAAAGGGTATACATGTCATTTTCAGTAAAATGAGTTATGAATAGATGCTGAATGTATCAGACGAAACACATTTGTTAGTATAAACATATCATATTATGAGGCATTGGAAATTATTGTTAAAAGGGGATTTATGTGACACATCCTCTTTCAACATGAGCTCACGAAGTAAAAATCGGCTGCTTTGAGATCAAATCGCGAGGAAGACCAAGGAAATAAGACACAAATGAGATATGTTCTTTCTGTTGCATCATTTTAACACAGAATTACCTCCTACAACGTAGATCTTTTTTTCTTTAGTAATGGATGTAGATAAACATAAGAATCACCCAGTAACTAGGTATATATTGAACATCACGGACAGTGTCACATTTAAAACTATTACGCACTGTTTTTTCTGTATGTTGACCCACATTTTGTATAATACTTTAGCTATATCAAGAGATTCGTTCGCAAACGTGGCAGAATATACACCGTGCAGAATATGCAGAATCTGGAATGAAAAGTATAGAATCTCATTTGAATAATAGAACTTGAGCCCCATGGGGTCCACACAGGGCCTCGCAGAGGGTGTTTGGCAAGCTCATCGGATAGCTCTTATACTTTCTTGGAAATTTTCTCTCTTGCAATTTTTCGAAATAGCGCATTCTCACGGTTATATTTAGCCGTTCTGGAACTTCTGCCCATTTGTTTCGGCCTTGTGGAACCATTGGCCATTTTTTAAATGTACATTTGCTGACGTAGTTTTTCTTGTAGATGCAGAATCCGCAATGAAATGTGGGGGGATTCTACCTGAAAAAATCGAACTTCGACCCAATAAGGCCCCACTCAAGGCTCCGCACAAAGAGTTTGGCTAGCCCGTCGGGTAGATCTGATGATTTCCTGGGAAGTTTCTCTCCTGCAGTTTTCCGAGAAACCTTATTCTAACCGAGGTTTTTAGCCGTTCCGTAACTTTTGACACTGCTCTTGTACTAATTTCTCCTGCATTTTTTCTATGCTTACTGCTGTCATTGTGCTTTCAATAGTGTCCAAACTCTCTACACTTATACATGTCTAGAAGTATATAGAATTCCACACATTATAGCAACATCAATATAACATTCATTTCCATTCATTGTTAAAAGGGAACAGGTGCAAAAGTTTCTCATGCTACCACATTCGTGTGTGTACATCTATATTTTTGTTGTCGTTCTTAACATCTCCACAATAGCCTCATCTACACGTCGAAGTGACACAAATACGAAAATACAGTATATATTTATTATTCAGATAGTTTTTTGTGTTTTTCTCGCAACACTGGTTTTGTAACAGCCCGTTTTAACAATGACTCGTTCAATTAACACATCGAACATTTTCATACAATAGGCAGTCAGTTTTGGTATAAGACTAACCAATTGAGGGGGAAGACACTGAAATTATTTGTGCAGTACTTATAAAGTTTTGTTTCGAGCAACTTTTGGTAAGCCCAAGTTGTTGACTTTGAGAAACGTTTCTTTTAACTGTTTATGATCAAATTAGGAAAGATTAGACATGTGATTGATTTTATTGGTTCATAAATAAAATTCTTTATAAACTTTGGCAACCATGATTTAAGAATCATTTAAAACGTAATACTTACAAATACCAGAGCAATAAATACAGTGTTGTTTTCCACTTAATTTAATGAGTTATCAAATTAACTTTACACTTAATGAATTCTCAAATTACCCACCAAAAACAGTCTTTATTTCTTCCCCACCTTGCACCTGTTTGAGGTATAACCTTGGAATCAGCGTGGTGGTGTTCT
>JAGDQP010062553.1:0-11861 GCA_022664845.1 Lepisma saccharinum
GACTTCGAAATCTGTTTCTAGCTAAAGGAAATAAAAAATAAAAAAAAAATATATCAATACCGACAATACTTGTACTTTTTCTGCACCGATGTGACACGACCATTCTTTAGAGGGTGGAGAAAGAAGACAGACCTGACTCACACTCACCCAAAACATCTTTGCTCTGGTTTCTCTTCTCACCCCACTCTCGCCTCCATTCCGGCCACGTGTCAACTTTCTGGCTGAAATAGTCTTCCATTCTCACATGCACTGTTGACGAGTTGTACAGAATAAAATAAAAAAAATAATAATAATTAATTCGTAAGGTATAGTAAAATTATGGCTCACTGACTGGCAAGCTATGCATTAAAGCTACTTGTATGCGAAATTGTAACTATATTAATGATTGTGTTGGCAAGAAATCTTTGATCAAACTTCTAATGCATTTGTATAGGATTAACCGGGCTTCTGTTCGGGGTTAGAGATGGCCTTGAAACAGAACATTCAGATTCTTTCATGAGAATTCATTTGAGATATATGTCTGAAGTCCGGCATTTTTCTGCACAAGGGCCATGTTTGAACCCCATAGAAAAAAGCGGTGTAATTCAACTCAAATATTTCTTGTATGCAGACATCCTATTATGCAGCCTTATGTTGACCTGCATTGCAGAAGAAAATGGTGGCCTTTATGAAGATACATTTGCATTTGCATAGTATGGTGAAGAAAATAAGCCTGCACTGATCAAACCACTTCGAATTAAAAATTGCAATTTTCTGTGAGAGTTGGGCACATACAAAGTTTCCTTGACACCAAATCTCAGATTTTTTCACGGGGACTCATCTTACATATTTAAGCCCAAAATCCGGGATCTTTCGGCGAAGAGCCATGTTTGAACTCCCGTAGAAAAAAAAAGGTGTGATTTAAAGCAAAGATTTATTTTAATTTTATTTTCTTTCTTTTTTTGTCCAGACAGTCGGTTGGTAGGTCTAAACATAAAAGTTGCAGCCTTATTCAACGCTTTCACTAGATAAAGTTGGTTTAAAAATCCAATCAATTCGTAACTCATTTTTTACCTATTTTTTTTACAATAAAGGAATTCAGTTTAAGAAAATGTGCTTCCAGATCTTCCACGTACACTTCAGGAGCTACAGATCAGTTTTTGTTCCAGTTCTGTAGCTCGTCTAGCTTCTAAGATATTCAGGTTTCCGTACATGTCTACAGGAGCAAACAACGCCAACAGCGATGTTGGAAACATGGTCGCCCCGGGAGAAATAAGGGCATAACTTATTTTTTTTTCAAAAGCAGTTCATTATTTTGAGATTTGTAGGAAGAAACCCACATACGAAAAATAAAAATGGTGATACAACGATTTTTTTCTCAAATTGGATGATTTGTCATGGAACGGCCTTATTACAAAACACACGAGCACTAGACCTGGCAAGAACCACAGCCGTTCTGATAGTATGAACTGGTAGCAACCACCGTAAAATGAAGGTGTCACCCTCCTACCATCGCATTGTCTTCCTTAATGAATTCTAGGAATGTAATTTGCCCTTGGTAAACAAAGATAAAATTAGGTGTATGAGCAATAACAACACTATGGCTTAAGGTCGCGCTAAAGTTTTCCTTCGGCCACAGCTAATAGAATCTTCTAAATTTGAAGTTTATCTCTCGCTGGAATTCTTAGCATTGCTGTAGACTGATAGATCGCAGTACTAGTAAATTCTTACGGGTTTAATACTCGCATACAGATACTTAAAAAATTAGGATGGTTTTCTTTTTACAGTATATACGTTTTGAAACATTATATCCTATAAATGAAAGACGCAGACAAAATCTCCAAGGAGATCGTTGTGATAGTTAATATAAATGAATTGTCAAAACCAAGTAAACACTTATCCGGTCTATGTCTTGTTTGCTCGTGAGAAGGGCATTAATAAATAAACTGTCCACACGAGACCTCTGTGATAGTATTTACTGTGATTTGAAAGGTCGCTAGTATGTTCTAACGTACTAATTGGTATGAATAAACAAAGCGGACGTAAACTGATATAGGTTATGGTACTATTCATACGAGAATGATTTGGTAACTGGTGAACAGGGTCGAGTGCGAGGCTAGAATAGCATGCAAAGTGATTTTTTTACGCTCTTCCAGTGAATATCGGCAGCCATGTTCCTATACGAAGTTTGTTTTGTCAGTCGAGGTTAGCCGCATCCAAAATGTCTTCAGAGTTGCAAGGTCCCCGTATTAACAAATCATGACTTGTAACAATCTTTCAAAATAAATGATCGCACTTAAAATCCCACATATTAAGTGGGATTATTCGGTCAATTATTAACGTTCTGAGTGCTGAAAACACCAGGCTTATTGGAATTCAACGGAGAGGTAGTTATTCAAGTTCATAAATTTACGGCGTTCTTCTAACCTTCTTGAATACTTTACTAAAACACATCGTTTACAGAAAAATATTCATTTTTCAGATCGCCCCACTCAGCTGTGTACTACTATATCTACAGCTGAGCAAGCTCCAGCGAGTGGGACGAAATATTCTGAAAAATAAATATTTTTTCTATAAACGATGTGTTTTAGTAAAGTATTTAGCTAGTGTTATGAACTGTTCAGTTGTGATACTGTTCGATCTATGCGGTAATGTTATGAACGAATCCAGTCAGCAAGTGGTGCATAACGTTCAAAAAAGGTTCAGGATTACAGAAGTGAATGAAAAAAGCTTCTTCTACACGCTGCACCAAACTATAATTTGCTTAACATTTTAATTACCGCAAAATCTGTTATGCACTGGTTTAGATGGACAAGCGACTGAATTTTCTTGTGTCATTTGTCCCAAGATATGATACGAGACTCAACGTTCAAGGCGAATATGAAGAAAAAGGTAAGTTTTTTATAAGTTTTTTAATATGATATTTTTTTATCTTATAGCCAAACATTAGCTTTCTGAATGCCCTTGTTTAGTGCAATAAGAACAAAAAAAAACCAAGACCAATTTGTGACTTCATCATTTTAATATTTTTTTCTTTTTGTACAGATCTGTTCATGAATTATATCAATATGTCATACCTAAGCTAGTAACAGATAATAAAAACACATCAATACATTAATTAATAAATTCAAATGTATATATATATATATATACACTGTATCTAAAACTACATGTATACATGGTATCTTAAATAAACGTTCTAAAGAACTGTCGTCTCTTAGCGATGTCTTAATATTCGTTTTTAGCACGATGAATTCGCATATGCTTAATATACTATCGAAATTATATTACATACATCAAATTACAATGCTATGAAAGCCTGTACTGCAAGGTGATCTCAAAAGAAATGTCACAGGATTCAGAATTAAATTTCTGAAACTATTTTGATACATATAAGCAGTTAGCAAAACATTTTAATTTTAATACAGATCTTACGACTAGCTCCAGCTATGGGCTGAGGAAGAAAAACAAATAATTAAAACAATGCACTCATTGCCTGTACGATCCGTGGTGAAACACTCAGATGTCAATCGATTTAGTTCTCACACACTGTATTATTCATTTATGATGGTAATGGTGATTACCGAGAAGGCATGTTTATTACTAGAAGAACCATGGCCAAGGTGAGCTGATAGTAGTTTGCCATTGCCTTCCATCGGTTGATGACGTCATGAGGACGAAATCTACCGTTTAAAACTGATTCCGAATGTGCTTCCAAAAGTAAAACTGTAGGTCTTTTACTTAGAACGTTAATATATACCCGATTAAAAGAAATGGGAAGTCACCATCGGTTCATCTTGTCAAGAAACCTACGAACCTGGTAGAAACCATTATTATACACTTTGTAATGTGGATTTATGAACGCAGCAATACGTATTTAAGAGTGGAGTTTACACTTTTAAAGCCAATAACGACCACAACGTATCTTAATTACTATATCTGTTCCCTAATGCCGTTCCGTTTATCTCGACTTTGTTATTTCCCTACCTTTGATTACGAAAAGCAAGCAAATCAGGTTTCACTGCTACACCCGTGACAACTAGCCAATTCATCACGAGAAAGAGCAAGAGAAGCCAGGAAGGACAACTGGTTTCAGAAATGGAGGGCCATCTTCTTAATATACTTGAGAAATTACACTGAAAATATTAACGTACAAACAGCGGGACGATAAAAGTACGAAATTAGAACTTGAAATTCGAGAAAACCTGAAGTAAAATGGACTAGATCATATATAATAAACAAAGTATATCAATCAACCATACACACACATTCAAGGACTAATGCGATCTTATCACGACTAGAATTTCGAATTATTTAGAAACGAAATGTCGATCAACAATCAAAGAAAAAGAAATTATATGAATGTTTCTCTACTATACAAATCGTCGATGGCATAACCAAAAGGCGTATGTTAAAAAAAAATCACCTTTCTCAAGTTATCATTGAATATGTCAGTTTCGAATCCAAAATCACAGTTGGCTCGTCCCCAGCAATTCTTCAAGAAATCTAACGATCAGTGTTGGAAACTAACCTCTTTAAGGGGAGTAACAAAGTTAGTATTTCTGATAGTGTTATTACATGTACAGGAATCTTTTTTTATTTTCTCAGTGAGAGAATAAAATGGCTAAGGCCAAATTATAAATATTGGATAATTTTAAGCATCCAATATGATTTTTCCAATGGTTACGATGTACTGGCCTTAGCCATTAACCCGCCTCCCCCAAACAAAAATAAAAAAGATGATTCCTTTAGATGTAATACAATTACCAGAACGGGAGCAAAAAAAGCTAGTATGTTTCCAACATTGATCGTTAGAGATCTTTAAGAGGTGCTGGGGACGAGCCAACTGTGATCTTGGAAATTAACTGACAAATTCATACGCCTTTTGCTTATTCTGGCGACGATATTCTTTTTATTTTAAAGTAAAATTCCCCCAATAAGTATGCTCAATACACTTTCCTGACACTTCATGCGTTTAAGTTGAAGAAACACTATGGAAGACATGGAGGGCTTTGTAGTGATAACATCAAAACAATCTTGACAACTCTTCGATGTGAATATATTTTCCTTCTGTAAAATAATTGCAAATACAACTTCCAAGATGCTCTGCTCTACGCTTAAAACACATTTATGCATATCCTGCCTTGACCTTTGCACACAGAGGTCATGTCAATTCGAGACGCTAACCAGCTAGACTCTAAAAAATGAATACCCTAAAAATAGTTCTGGCAGACCAATCGTATGTAAACAATCCATTTATTGTTAGAAGACACAAACGTTGCACAAAATCATCAATTATTTTGAAAGAATAATAAAAGCATCTATTGAAATAACTGTACACAATCACAGCTTGGGTCTACCTTGGAAGACTACTTGAAATTTTAAATCTACAGAACATTTAACGTGTTGATAACTCTTACGACCTAACACACGAGAACGTCATATAAGTTTGAAGTACCGTTTACAAACGTAACTTCCCAAATTTTCTTCAATACGCAAGTAGAGAATAGTTTCAATACAATTTTTTAGGGGGGGCGGTGCCTACAATACTAATAAAACATCCATTCTCCTTCAGATCTTCAATTCAAAGTACCTTAAGATCTACTGCTGAGAATAGTTTTAAGATTAGGTTTGAAAGCAGGTTACAAAATTTCGAGGAACCAACTATCCTCACTAACCCACACTATTCGCCAACACGAAAATAATTGTTCCACTACATTATACTCTATTAACGCTGAAAATAACGTGAAACCTGCTTGTAGTAATTCTTTTTAATTAATTCTCGTACTTTTTTTTTATACATGTCTTTTAATACACCTACTCATATTGTCCGTCAAAAAGTCCTTGTGGATCAGAATGTTGTTGTTGTCATGGTTATCGAATTCCATTCCCACTTGCAACCTCATACATGTTCTCTAGCTGGTTAGAACCCCGACTTTATCATGCGAAAGAAACTATTTAAAATCCTCAGGTAATGCTGCTGATCGGAAGAGCGCGTTGGAGAATTATACATGTCTAATAAAGGGTAATTCCAGCATTCGCAGTTGTTATGCCTGAAGACTGAATTGCACTGGCTTGAATTCGCACAATTTATAAACCGAGATTAATGGGAAAATATATTGTTTCGACGTAAAAATCCCTGCAGCTGATAAAAAAGATGAACTTGCGTTATGGAAGACAACCTCATCCCATCTGACAGAAAATTGAAATGAGTTTACAAGGAAAAAAACTATATACATAAAATAATTCTTCAGACGATATAATTGAGAAACAATTCAAGTTTCTAACTAAAAAAAAAAAGAATAGTATTCTGGTATGCATTCTTTTGAGACCACCCTCTTACAATAAGAATTATTTTTACAATACCAACTTTGCACTATCTGCTTATCATTTATGCACGACACTTGCTATTGCCAAAATTCAATATAATCAAAACATGATAAATATCTTTTAAAAAAAGACATTATAGACACTTAATTAAGTCTATTAACTAATATTAGTGACATTAATATGTACATGACAATACAGTTTCAATGTAAACGTTACTTTATGCTCATGAGACATTCCGCAACAAGAAAATATGTTGGCAGAATTCAACACTGAATCGTGATTTTTTTTTTTACATCTTTATCGGTAACAGTACACATACCTGGGAGAGATTTAACTATATACACTAAATAATGCATTCACAACAATGAATCCTTTCGTTCATAGTTTTGTGCATACTTTCGCGTAACGATGCATCCAAGTTCTCTACCTACAGCATAAGCATAATGACTTCAATTAGGAACTAATATACAAAACTCATGTATATAAACGACATGTGCTGAGATTACGTGTAGTGATCAATGTGTAAGAATAGATAGCGGTTCGAAAAACCTGGTAGATGTAGTACAAATGGATTCATTAGGTTCTTCACCTATTAATGTAGTGTCAAATAGACTAGCAGCTTGTATAGTGGGTATAATACTATACCTAAATTAGGTTTCCTTACGAGCTTTTCTTGCCCGTTGATGAAACATCTTATGAACTCTTAATTGTGATAACATGAGCCAGTATCAGATTGACAACAAAGTTTTCATACAGTATCAAAGATAATTACTATTCGGAAATGTTTACTGTCATTTGAAATTTCGATCCTTAGATCTGAGATTCCGAAGGTAAATATTTTGTTCACACACGACATTCCTTGTACTCTGTCCGAATCCACTGCAAATCTCATTAACAATGATAGTTTCATTTTGAGTAGAACTGACGAGTGTCACATAAAAGTACATGAATTTAATGTAGAATAAATAGTGTACCTTGACCTTATAATCCCAATCGTTTATATGTACTCTCTACATGATATAGTCAGTGTGACTCCAGACACTTGATTACACTTGTAATTAATGACTATTGGTCTTTTTTACAATACTTTGCTAAAACTTAGCTCCTTTATTTCATGTGACACCCTTCAATTACCGAAATCCAACATATATACACTGAGAAAAATAAACGTTTTCAAACATAATTATACAATTCCACAACGATACGCCTTGTTTTGTAGATCTTACTAAATAAATACAATTATCATTCACACATATCTCTACTTCATACTAAGAAAATTGAAAAAGTACATATGTTCGTCTTACGAACTCCCAATCACACTTGCAAGGTCTCAATATAATGAATATCCAGTCGCACATGAATACGAAACGAAACATCAAGAATTGAAGACCATTTCTACTACACCATACAGACATCTTAAACAGACTAGATATAGGTCATTGATCGTAACTGGAACGTCGCCCTGATAAGTGTAAACTGCAGTGAAGAAAAAAATTAAAGAGAAAATGAGTGTTAAGAATAAACTATGCTATAATAAAGATTACCGCTAAGACATTTGACATAAAATACATTTCGACAGTTCATTTCTTTAAGTACTAAACAGACATGTAAAACCACACATGCTTCAACAGCAAGTACAAAACATAACGAAGATAGGTAGCATCTGGATACGAACAGATGTACATTTTTAAAACAAAGAACTGTCTGAGTGATTACTACTACATCATGGCCGACTTCTTTCTCTCATTCCCGCCGCCCCCCTTCCCATGTCTCAAAGTCAGTTCGAAATAGGACTTGGTCCTATTAAGATTATTCAGATCAATCAAATTAAACCATTACTACAAATATTCTACTGTATCCCCGATTAGGTTTCTCACAGTTCTTTAAGAAGACCTCAAAATGTTAACAGAATTTTATGCCCTTAATTGGAAAAGGAACTTGTCAGATGGTAGCCCCTTCTTGCTTCTTTTCACCAAATATCCCCAACACTCTTAATACATTGCAGCAACGAAATCAAGGAAGATAAAACTTAAAACGGGTCAAAATGTCCGAAATAAGTGATTTTAAACACACCATTTAGACCTGTTACTTAAATCCATGAATTTAGTACGGGCACGATAATATTTTACCGTCTGATTATACATGTGTAACTCGAGTACACGTGCAGGATTGTTATTTGCAAATCGATAATGAAAATATACCTTGCATGATCGGTAGTCTATTACAACTCACTCATCATTGCCACAGTTTTAACCTATTAAGAATATCTGCACTACTTGCCACACTGTTTCTTTACCAGTGCATTTCAACAGAAACAAAACAGAATCAAATTCGAATAATAAATAAGAATTATGTCGGCTCACAAATCAGACTGGATTTGACTATGCATGATTTAATATTTTAAATAAGCGCATACTTAGTAGGTACAACCTGTGTGTGTACAAGGATGTGTACAAGGCACTTGTACTTGCAAGCAATGGCACATATTGAACTTACCCTAGTACAATAGCAGAAAACTTTGTTTCAAATTTTCAAATATTAATCTGACTCAACTTAGAACTGCATTGTACCGAAGTTAAATTAGGTTTAGACATCTGCTAGAAAACGTCTGAATACGCCAGAAACGATCTACTGAAAAAAACAAATGACTACTACTTTAACATTACACACACACAGACACAGAAATTCTCACTTTCTACCTGTCTCGATTCAAGTTCAACTTGTTGGATTACATTATATAGACTATTATCTCAGGCCCACCTGTATAACCTTTGCTAAAACAATACAAGTATTCCACACAAACAAATATTCTGATGAGTAACTTGTACTTAGAAATACTAGTAAGTCGATTCACAGGAAATTAAATAAAAAAGTCTCCTGTATACCTTGATTTTAAAGTTAAGCACGATTCACTTTTGTAAATAATGTATTCCTTAGGCTTACGCAGAATCTGAAGTTGTTTTCAATGAGGAAATTAGCTGCACAAATCGCAGAGAAAAAAATAAAAATCAGATACTCAGTTAATTATTATTGGTCGTGTGAGTGGCCGCTTCATGGTCTGAGAATCTATAGACATCGGACTTTATTTCCGCTAGCGTGTTTTTGGCTGAAGTTCCCTTTGTAATGAGTTACTTCCTTAACTAAACATACCATTGAGTTTCGTAATATATTTTGCTGCCATATCACGACAAATAAATACTAGACACATATAAACCCTGGAGACAGAGAAATAATAAATCTAAATACGGAGCAGTCATAATTTTAAATATAGCGGAGATGGCTTCGTAAATAGATTCACTGGTTTCTCTGTTTCCTTTCCCTATCTTTCGAAATTGGTTAGTCTTTTTATTTATAACCTACTGTTTATTTGTCTTGATACAGCAGCAAAATAAACTACAAAACGTGATGACAATGATTTAATTAAAAATGTGGCATATCATGAAGAGAATACTCCAGCCAAAAACCACAGTAAGTACAGTTACTTTACTAATAATGCACTCCCACGCAAAAATATTTATATTTAATATGATAAATTATACTTCATTCACTACAACCACAGACCTCATAATAAATAGACTTAGCACGCTTCCCCAAATTCTGGCTGCGCTAAAACTAATGGATTTTTGTTCAGAGCACGTGATTTTGAATCCATCCGCTAGGTAGCTCTGCCATAGACCTCATAGTAGAATATGACCTAGCGGATGGATTCAAAATCACGTGCTCTGAACAAAAATCCATTAGTTTTAGCGCAGCCAGAAATGGGGAAGCATACTAAGTCTATCTATTATGAGGTCTGTGCTACAACTTTGAACCATCATTTAGTACAAGGCCTATTACTTTTTGAACTCTACGAAGGGTGGAAATGGGGGGGAAACGCCGGCGAATGGCGTGCGCTCCAACCAATGTCATATTCATCTTATCTGATTCGTATACAGTAGTTGAACTTGTTAAAGAACTTTCAGAACCCAAGGTCTTATGGGTCAGAACACACACCCCTTCGTCATACTACAAATTGAATTACGCCAAACCGAAGCCATACTGCTATCATATTTCGTAGTTTGTAATAAGAGTACTAATACTTATTAGTGCGTACGTTATGAGTCGTCGTGGCTCAGACGGTAGCGAGTCTGGTACGTTCAAATCCCGGGCAGGACACTGGAGACTTTTCTCGCTGTGTTCCCATGCCTGGCGCTCTGAGGTGCACTCAGCCTCCTATCAAATTGAGTACCGGAGTGTTCTTGGTACTCCTGGGCACCTTGGGAAGGTAAAGGTGGTCGAGCGTGGGACTGACCACCCACACCTCACTTAGTACCGTAGGTCAACAAAATGTGGAGCGCTACCTCCACATGCGCCGTTCACGGCGCGTGCGTATCGCACAGGGGATAGCTTTTACGTGCGTACGTTGGAAGCTATAACAGACATTTTAGGAACCAGAACCAAATATGATAAGCCACAAGGTTATATCCTGACAGACACCATGAATGAAGAAATTACTGGTTTGAAAAATAATTACCCTGGTAATTTACAAAATTTGTTCCACAATTTACTGTGTAACCACTCAGAAAAAATGTACAGTTCGCTCAGAACAATGTACCCGATCGCTACAAAACTCTACAATTTGATACAAAGAGCAATAATATATTATTATTATTATTATTTCACAATGTCTCACACAAGATACTTGTACTATCCTTGTCTCATATACGAAGTATTACGAAGAAAGTAATCATTGCTAACTTGATATACGCTTTCATCAATCCCTTAGGCCTGGAATGTCATACCAACCCTTAATTCTGAACACGAGTGAATAAAGCATGATGGCCCTTACATCGAGATGACTTATTAACAAACTTATATAACATTTTATTTCACCGTATTATTAAGACAGTCGATAAAAGGCACATTCTTTACAAAAATAAGTCAGATCAGTTTATGGAGATGACATTACCATTATAGCAAGAAGCAACAGAAAAAAGTAGTACTGCAATACAGGAAAAACTAAACATATGCTGATGACAACGAAAGAAGACAGAAGCAAACATAAAAGTATCCAAAACAGTGGACTTATTCAGGTATTTAGGAATGGTAGTTAATAACCAAAATAACATACAGGACCCAACACAAGATACAATTCAAACCGGTTATAAAACTTACTATGGAAATTCATGGCTACTGAAGAACAAACGAAAATAAAGATATACAGAACTATAACAAGATCATTAGTATCATGTGGTGGCGAGATAAGAACAACGAGCAAAGAAAAAGGAAGCAGTAAGAAGTATCAAAAGAAGAAAAATTAGGAAAATATATGGACCAAAGAATAAGAAAGATCAACAAAATGTTTGACGGATGAACGTATGGATAAAACAGACTTCTGAGGAAGGTGATGTATGAGAATACACGGAAGAAGAAGGGGGCAGACAAAAAAAAGTGGAAGGACCAGGAAACCAGATGGAGAGAGTAAGCAGCTGACAGATCGGAATGGAAGCAAATAGCTGAGGCGGTCAAAGCTCCCCTCGAGCTGTAGAGTCAACTGCACAGCTAAACTAAGC
>JAGDQP010062555.1:0-11861 GCA_022664845.1 Lepisma saccharinum
TTCAAGATAGCTTTCTAGTTGACTTGATTAGGGGTATCTTGGCCGTGCCTGTGTTAAGGTTCGAGCAAGTAAAGATATTTACGGAAGGTGATTGGTTGAAATCTGTTTAGTTTACGGAAATTGAACAATCTCTGGAACGTGATTTGCAGAAGATGAAGAAACGATCTCAGGACTTCTGATGCGTAATTATGCATTCCCATAGCGTTGAGTAGTGTTTGTCCCACGAAAGTGTTGATAGAACACTGAAACTGTTACGCTCTACTGTGTGTTTTTTTTAAATTAAATGTAGTGTATAAGCCTTGTCAGCGTACTTTAATTAAGTTAGACCTCAACATAGTTTGTTACGTCACTACTCGGACGTGGACTAGGCAGCACTCTATCAAAACTACGACTAGCTCAAAAGGTGTGGAATTTGGAAAAGAACGGAATTAATAGAACGGCAACCAAAGAAAAGAACTAACTACGTGTGTTGCAGATCCTCTAGGAATGTACGGTGTTAACCCCAAACCGGCACCCCATCGACGAGGGATTCCTGTATATTCCATCCGGAACCACATCGGCGGAATAATGTTTAGTGTATATTACAGCAAGGGAACAAGGCGAAAAAAAAAAAAAAAAAAAAAAGAAAACAATAGGGCACAAGAAATTCTTTTATTTGGCTCCTAAACTTGACGATTCCAGAGCCCAAAATGAACTGAAATACACGGACTTAGGCGCTCTTATATACATACCCTCGATCTGATGCGTTAACAGACATACATTGAAACATTGTTTAATTGTACAAAACATTCTTTATAGTTGTTTAAATTTGCTGCATTATAACGTGTATTAATTGTATATGGATTCAACGTAAATAGTTCCATAATATTCGACGAGAAATAGTATTTATGCGCTCATAAGAGTTCTTTCATACACACACATATCTTTTATTTTATAAGTTACTTTTCAACTTTTCAAAATTTTTAGTTCCAGAGTTGTGAATCAATTTGGGTTTTACACCCGACAACCTCAAATATCGAATACTCTTCAGCATTTAAAATAGAACATTATTTAGATTTGGAAACAAATGATACTAAATATAATTAAGAAAAGAAAAAAAACTTATGTAAAACGAAAGGCAAAACACAAGTAACATAGTCATTTATACAAAACAAAAATCTATACCTAGGTAGGTGACGTCACAAATTATATTGTAAACAATGTAGTGAATTTAGTTTCTTCTGTATCGTTAAAAAAAAATTGTTTAATTTTATTGAAGTTTGAGAAATGGACATCTTTTAAATTAATTTTCTAAATTTTGTCATCACCATATTCATTTAATTATTTTTGTACTTAATGTATTAGTTGGTCTGAAATCTTGAAATTAGAAGTTTGCAGAATATGGAATCACCTGCACTTTAATCCGTTACGTAGGTGAATGTGAAATTGGATTCCTTTATAACTTGTAGATTTCTAAGGAAGGCACTGTTACGAAATAATTTTCTCTCTCTTTTTTTTTAATAGTTTGTGGCATAATTGAATACATTCCGAGTTGTAGAAGCGTATTCGTTCCATTGATCCCATACGTAATAAAACTGTGCAAGGAAAGTGTTGTGAAGAACTTGCAGCAATTAAAGAACAAAAATCAAGGAGAGATGATTAGTTCAATCACATTTAGGGTAAGTGTAATATTTCCTTTCTGACTGGAAAATAGTGATTATTTGTTCAGTATTCGTATTTTCGTTTCTTTAGTTGAGGTTTCTCCAGAAAAAATACTAGATTTCGGAAGACGAGCAGACGAATTTTGGAGGTTTATAGCAAAATATTTAATGGTTAAGATTATTCATTATTCTTGACTGACTTGAAAAAAGAAAAGTCCAGGCATATTTAACACAGGCAACGTGGGATTGCCTGAAATTGGAACACTGTATTACATACGAACAATTGGGAAGTGTATTACATACAAGAAGTCGAATTGGGAAGTCGAATTCATCATACAAGAATTCGACTTCCCACTGGCGCGCACCTCACAAGTCCTGTCACCAGTCTTTGTGTTGATGCTGCCGAACCTCCGCTCGGGATTCACCAGATGTACCATGTGCTAAGCTACTTCTCTAAGGTATCATCTTAAGCTGGCTATCCAGCACAATTTAGTAGTGAACCCAGTACAACGAGGCGTGTATGAGCGCCAAGGTTATTCTGCCCGACTACTTGGCATCCGAGCGTCTGAGTTGTTGGAGACCTTTCCTGTATACTGTCCAACTGTCTGCCGGGTCCGTTTTAGTCTCCGTCCTCCGTGGAAAATTTCCCGTCCACGGATTGGTATATCTTTGTCAATTTTAAAGAAATCAGAGAATCTATGGTTGAGTTCCATTAACGTTTCCGTGAGCAGCAGAGTCAGTACCCGAATTTTATTTCTGTCTTTACGTATGGACCCAAATCAGCTGAATCTGTTGGATGCGCGTTTGTTATAAACGGGGAAGCGTAACAATAGTGTCTTAACCCCAAAGCCAGCATTTTTATCGCTGAACTTTACGTCCTTATACAGGCTTTGGAATTTGCTGTTGTTCACGGCGTGAACCATATCCTTCTTGCAAAGATTCGCTCAGTGTCCTTCAAAGTCTCGAAAATATGTATAGTAAGCATCCGCTCGTGCAAAAAGTACTCCCTAAGACACATTCCTCCGCTCTGCTGGTGGTGAAGTTGTCTTTTCATGGATAGCAAATTAGGTCCATTTCAGGACATGCTGATATACTATCAATTAATGGCAGCGACGATGTTATAGCGTTTCTGTTAACAAATTGAAGTAAATTAAGGTAACTGTTGCTCCATGGAAATCTTCTTGCCGAGGTAGTAGGCGTGAAGAAGTACTTTTATGTCACCTACGTATAGGACACAGTCGCCTGACGCAAGGATATCTTTTGCGACGTTTGGAACCACCGCATTGTAATACATGGTTTAAGTATTCGTCACGTTCTTTTATATTGTCCTGAATATGATCATCTCAGACAGCTTTATAACATCTCCAACGACATGGCGTCAGTCCTTGGGAATAATTCTGATGTATTACACAGGGTTTCCATGTTTATACGAGAGATAGCCATTGTAAACTCTTTTTGAGATGATCATGTTCTCTAACTGTTAAAGTTTCATGTTGGGTTATATTGTATAATAATTCGACGGCGCTTTTATAGTCGTTGATTTTAATTTTTAACTTGTTATACCGAAGGTCCTGTAAACTCTCGGTTTATTTTTTTTTATACTTGTAGTTTTTATATCATAAACTTTTACTTTATTAACTAAATATCTTTTTACATTCTCAGGTTTTATTTGATTTTATATGTTTTTAGTTTCTTAACAGCTAAGTTCAGACGTGTCAAAGATAAGGGGCTTCCCCGTATCGGGACGGGTGTAAGCCATAGTGTTGTTAACACCCATATAATCAATTTTATCCTTATCCTTAGCCTACCAACAGTCTGACCTTTCTCCTTGTTGTGACAACGCAGTCAAACACAAGTACCTAGCAGTTGCTTCCCGAACTATCATAATTCGCCAGCTCGGTTTCATCAGTGGTAATCGTCAATTGGTTTCCCATGATTTCAATACCCAGCAGTCTAAATAATGTCTGTTTTTGTGACTGGCAAATTAACTTGATAGGTTTCGGTGTTGTATCGTCATTAATGATGACAGTAGATTTTCTGTTCTAACACGAGGAACTAATAAGCTTCCACCTCGACTGGCGACGCAAGTGATGGTTCAAAGAAGACATTTCTGGAAAGAAGGTACATCTGGTAAAATTAAAGTGTCCTGTACATGGAAATTCATGTCAGATGTGTGCCGAACAGCAGCAGTCAACGAAGCCAGCACTGATCAACAACAGGAAGAAGACTAAAATAAATACCTGAACAAATTGAAGTGGCTTAGCGGAAGTGTAATCGTGTCACAATTAGGGTCACTGCGATCAAATCACGGGGATAGCCATGCTGACAAACTTTACCTGGTTTCTGTCAGTTCTACCAGGTGAATGCTGGTATGTGACGTAAATGAATAACCAGGACACTTCTTTCTCGATTCTTTCTTCCAATGAAAGAATTATGAATTTATTGACTGGTTCAAGCCTTAAGTTACAGTAAAGTCCGTAAATTTTAAATTTCACTTCCAGTAATGCCTCATGCCATGTCTTCAGATTAGTCTGTCAAATTCAGAAATTGGAAATCAGGCGACTGTAGCTTAGTTAGTAGAGAATTGGCGTTGCATTCGAAAGGTCCAGGATATGACTCCTACGATTGCTTTCCTGACTAAAGATTTTTCGGGATTTTTCCTCAATCACACCAGTTTCGAACAAGACCCTGGCCGACTTCCTTGCTACTTTCTCTCCCCTACCCAGTTCAGTGTGTGCCAAAGATTCCTATAGACCATAAGTACAATAAAATTGAATACAGAAATTACTAGAGATTGAAATCGTACGCTATCCTTAATTCAAACCGGGACCCATACGACTAGCGCCTATGTCGGTTGATTAAAACTGTGGAAGTTGGCGAGAGAGATCTTTTGGCCTGGATTCCTGCTAATTGTTACGGCTGTGAGAGTGTGGCACTGGTGAAGCGTTCTCAAATGATAATGAGGTTAGCAAGTATGATATACTTGTATTGCTAACTTGGTATTTGGAAAAAGGGCAAACGTTTGGCTTACTTTAGTTAGTCATAATCTTTCAATGTAGTATTGTTTTGTAACTTAGTTACGTGTGTTAATAATACTAAGTTGTTTTTTTTCTCTCTTTTTTTCAGTTAATTACTGCTATGTGTCAGAAATTCCGAAGTGAATTGATAGTGAAGCACGAAGATGAATTACTTGATCTTTCATTTCTGTCACTTAATGTTACAGCTACTTGCGCTCACATAGATGTAGCAAGTTTGGCTGCAACGGCATTTTGTACCTGTCTAAACACAAAACAGACACCTACTGATGTAAAACATATCTTCAAACAATGCTTGAAATGTGAATCTGACAACATAGTGATTGCAGTTGAAGAAAAATGTTACGAAATAAATGTGATAAATAAGGAATTATTTCAGTTGTGTTTGTGTAGTTCTGTATTGCATTGTTGTTCAACAGTTTTATTGACCGAACTCGATGATGCAGAAGCATGCTTACTATATGATGTATTTTTAGTGCTTGGGAATCATTGCAAAACGTATTCTAGATATACATTTTTCGCGTTTAAAACACTGGTGGTGTTATTGCAGAAAACCAAGGAGTGTATAGACAACGAGATATTTTATCAAACATTGGGAAATAATTTGAACGATGCTTTGGAAGTAATTATAGAGCTGATAAATACAAATTGGGAAAGTCCGATTTCGGGAGTGCGGAACCATGTTTCAAAAATGTTTTCTTTGATATTGGATATTTTGGAAAACAACGTAGTTTCTAGTAATAGTGCTCTCTCAAAAATATATTCAGTACCATCTCTTGTACAATATGTAACAAATGAACTTCCATGGAGAGTGAAGATGAAGTACTTAATGTTGTTAATCCTTTTACCACGATACGGAGTGCTAAGGGTAAGGCATTTAAGAAATTTAGATAATATTTGTAGGTCTGGTTAATCTATACTAGTGTCAGTTGAATAATCAGTTTCCGTGATAACGATTGTTTTGGGATGTTCAGTGTTTCATTTTCACTTACATTTCCGTAAATTTTTTCTAGTCATCTATGACTCCTAAACTGAACTGAAGAGTGTCTCTTGTATTTGTACAGAAAAGATTGTCTTGTGTTGTGATGTAAAAAGAAAATTGATATATCAAATCATATACATTTTATTAACATAAAATTCCTCTTCAGCATAAATGTTCAACGTTCAGTCCCTGTAGTGTAGTCAGTCTTTCAGGTAGAATTTTATTTAAGCCTTTAGCCAACTTTGGCTCAGGCCGAGTCTTCCTAGTGAATGAGTGGTTTCGCTTGTCACCTGGTAACCAAGGGTTATATCGTGATGGTACCTACGAAACTAGGCCCTGACCGACTATCTTCCAACATCCTATCCCGGCCTGAGATTCCTAAGAACCATAAATAAATTCAATATTGTAATCAAGGGATCCTGGGTTCGGTTCCCTATGGAGCACATTGAACGTAGTGGTTCGGATCTTACTTTAAACTGTAGGTCTAATTCTTAACGTATCATCTCCACCTGATATAGGACGATACCAAGCTTCAATCATGATGATGATCATCATCGTTAGTTAACTACTCAGTAGTCATATAATCTACATAATCATTCATGCCGTAGCTATGCTTCCAGCTTTCCACATTGTAAACCTGCTTCAACACCTAACGTATAGCACTTTACCATCGAGTCTGTTTTTCACAAATATATTGTGCTATGCGTGTTTGGACTATGTGTTTTAAGTTTTTTCAGTATTCGGGCAGTGTTCTGATCGCGAATCTCTAGTAGATTTCATTTGCATAAGCTCAAAAGACTTTTTATTTAATTTCATTTTCTAATGTATTGCAGTATTCTAGACCCTAGGCTCTAAGTTTCTGTTATAACTGGGGAGCACGATATCCGACAAAAACAATGTGGAAGGAAGGATAGAGCTTCTGTTATAGATACTACCCCGGCATTTGCGTTGTGAGAAAGGACTTTGTGCCTCTCTTACTACCTTATACGATAAAAAGGAAGGAATTTACTTATAACTTATTTGTTCAGTATGAGAAGAGACACACACACACACAATAATATACACAGACGACTTCAGTATTTCGAACTATAAAGTCCGTAGTCTTGACTGAAGAAGATATGACGTGCAGATTGAATGAAAGACTAAGACGATAGTGGCACCATGTAGTGGACGACGCATCAAACTTGGAGAACAATTGACTGTTTAGCGTGTAGATTTCAGGAGCTTGGAACAATTGATAACTGTGTTCCGTGTAAGTTCGGGGAGGATCATGGAAGGAAATATGTTGAAAATGCAGAGTAAACGAGAGGTTTAAAGTCGTTGAAGGTTAAGTAAGGCCAGGTTTCATTTTCGCTCTCTAACCATGAATAAAGGCACCCTCCCACAGACAGCGTGTTGAGGTGCTGGTCGATGGGGGAAAAACGTGTATTATGTCAACCAGGGAAGATAGATCAAAATTGGTGTTGTGATACTCGGTGTGTAATTAGACTGGGATATCCGGTTTGTTCATAGTACAAAAGTGACGATGGTTGTTAATACGAATGTTCAGAGCACCACCAGTTTCTCGTACCCAGGCTGTGCCTCGGATCTGAAGGTAGTGTTTGTCGTCAAAGGTGTATTTGTTACATGTGAGAACTGGGTTGGCTAGGCTAAAATTGAAAGCTGTGGTTGGGATATGAGGTTTGGGTCTCTGGTTAAGGAAGAATTACAGAGCTGCTAAACCATGGGCCAGAGGAATATTGGTATACAAGGAATTAACGTCCATATACTATATAGCCCCATGGACACTCACTGACACACTCATTCACTGACTGACTCACCTATATAAATTCACAGGCCAAACTACTGGAGCTAGAAACACCAAATTTGGTATGAAGGTGTAGGACCATGAGTAGGTAAAGGGAAAACCCGACATTTTGAAAACGTCGCCATCTTGGATCCAAAATGGCCGCTAAACCCATTGTATAGAATACAGTCTAAACCGCTGGGGCTACTGAAATGAAATTTGGTATGGAGGTACATTATCAATAGTAGGTTAATATAATATTACACAATTTACTCACAGACGCCATTTTGGATCCAAGATGGCGTACGTTAAAAATGCATTTTCCACACCGTTTGAGTTAGAGATACGAAACTTTGTATGAAGGTGTATTATGACGAGTAGTTTAGGAAAATATTAAAATATGTTGAAAAAGTCGCCATCTTGGATCCAAAATGGCCGCCAAACCTATTGTTGTATAAATTAGAGACCCTAAACCGTTGGAGCTACAGAGATGAAATTTGGCATAAAGGTACATTATCGCTGTTAGGTTACGATAATGTTACATGATGTATCCAAAGACGCCATCATGAATCCAAAATGGCGGATCTAGAAATGCATTTTCCACACCGGTTGAGCTAGAGATACGAAATTTGGCATATATGTGCATTATGACGAGTATTTTAGGAAAATATGACAAAATTTTAGAAACGTCGCCATCTTGGAACCGAAATCGCCGCCCAAATATCATTTTCGACACTGTTTGAGCTAGAGAAATGAAATTTTATTTTAAGACGTACCTTCAAGAGTAAGTCACGACAATATAATAAAACGTTAAAAAAAAGACGCCATTTTAATCCAAAATAGCTGCCCGAAAACCCATTCTCTAAATTACTAAGCCTAGACAAACGAAATTTGGTATGAAGGTGTACCATGAGGAGTAGGTTACAAAAGATCGTAAAAAAAAAAATACTTCTGGGGGCGCAGACCCTCCTGGTGGTTGGTATAATTGTAACATGGAGGCGCAGTCCGCCAGGGAGTGTCTGATTAAGATAAAGGGGGCGCAGTCCCCCAAACCCTGATGTTGGGAGCGCAGCGCCCCCCATCGAAGCAAAGCAAGTCTATTGTATAAAGCAGTATGTCAGAAGGGAGAAGCGGTAATTTACGGATGATTTCTAAGAAGTGGTAGGTGTCGTGTATGTAGGTAGGCAGCGCTTGAACATGTGGTTGAAGGAAGGAGTCAACTATTAAATTTTATTATTGTGGATTAGGAAATATAACTAACGAGATATTCGCATGAAAAAGTGGCCGGTGAGTTCGTGTACTTAGCTTGACATATTGTAACATGCTAGCAAGTCCAGATCATAATCAAATGAAGTGTTTGCATTGCTTAAATCCTTCGATAAGTTAACTACGCAAAGATCATGCAACATCTCAAATATACCAGGCAATGAAACTATTTTGTGAAACTTTACCATTCGTTATTAGTGAGCTATTCAACATTCTTTATTATCAAACCATTTGTCATGTTAACATTGTTAGTAGAATGAACCGCAGCAAAATTCTATCATTTGAACAGTTCCATAACTATAATTCATCATAACTGTACAGAAACACTTTTACCTTCACGTAATAACTTTTATCCAGTGCGTATCATGCATTACTATTATCATTTATACTCCAAACATGCGTAGAATATCAGATAAAATCAAGTCAATATGATTTCCAACACACACACAAAAGAAAAGTAAGTCAAGTCACAAAAGGGAAACTAAAAGCAACGAAATCTTAATTTCCCAAGCAAGTATAAAATAGCCTTTTTGTTTGAAACATCGCACGTTAATTATGCTGTAAAAATATCACGTTTTTATGATTCCAATTTCCAGTTAACAATTCACTTCCCCTCTCTGAAAAATATATTTCAATATTGGCCATACTTACTAATCATCCAAGTTACAAAATCTGAAATAAGTACAAAATTAGCAGTTACATCCACATGTTGAGCATGTCAGCAACATATTTCTGCTTACCTATAATCTGAAGATCTTAATACGTTTAAAGTCTCTTCCAGCTGAAAAATATACCAAAAATACATTGCAATGACATAGCCATAAAACATTATCAATGGTGTCACATAGCCATCACACAAAATATTTGTCTGAATCAAACAAATTATAACACAATATCATGTATACAAGCACAACATTTTGCACCATAAATCATTATTGACCATGTATCATTAATCTTTTGCTCAAATATCAATAACACAGCTGTTTCAGTTAGTACCATCCTAGCGCTTGCTTTAGCTGGTTAACATCTTACATGAATTCATGTAAGAAACCTCATTGCAACGATAAAGACCAAATATTTTTTTTTTAGATGTAATCTCCACTCTATCAAGATATTTACCATAGATCAAATCTCTCAACACATCATCAATGTGCTGTTTCTTTATTCCATGAGCTTCATCCATTGCGTCTTTCTGCTCAACATCATCCTCCAGTTGACTTTCACGTTTACTAGACTTGACTGAATCTACACCCGATTCTAGCATCATATTTCTTAAAGTATCGTGTATCTTTCCTACCATACCAGAATCCAGCAAAACATAAATTTTTTTAACTTTTGATCTTGAAAAGTTTCCGTCTGTAACACTTGAGAAAATCCTCTATTGGTAAGTTCTGTCACAAGATTCTTTTCTATTTTCTTGTTAGATTTCTTGCTTATTTTCTCAAATTAATGCCCTATCATTTTTTCCTTATCTAATTCCACTGGAATTACTTCATTACTTATTCGTGTATCGATGAATATCTCCTTTGCATTCTCATTATTTGTCACCATTGGCTCTCTTTGTAACATATCATCTTGAAATAATATGTTTTTTGTTTGAATCACTTTGTCACCGAAGGTCACCCTTGTTGTTTGTGTAAACTTAGCACAAGTCTCTCTCTCTCTCTCTCCTTTTTTTTTTTTTTTTTTTTTTTACATTCACTAATTCATTTTCTCTATTCAATATTTGATTTACGTACAACTTATCAACTTCTGGTTCTACTATATTAGTATTATTTGAATTATCTAAGGTAGATTGCTTATTGGTATGTAATTTACCAATATTGTTGCTAAGCTGTCTCTCATTTTCAGCATCAACGTGTTGTAATTTATCTATCCTTGCCTCAGTTAATGTGGCTGTGTGCTTGTTTTCAAAATACTCAGTTTTTTGTTTCGTTCTACAGCATCATGCCCAGTGCGATCGTTTTCCACATAGATTACACATACTTTGCCATACGACATATATTGGATCGAGTGCATCTAAAAGAGCGATTCTTTTGTTGGAAATTATCTTCTATTGGACTCCTAACAAATGTTGGTGTTCGTGTCTCTGTTAACTTCTAACTCTCGGTTTGCTGAATCTCATCTGAATTGCTTTCTAACTTAGCTAATGTATTTGCTGTATTTATAGCCAAATTCAATGTTAAATTTGGTACTGACAATAAGTTTAGTTGCGAGTTCATATTTCGTAACTCTAAAATAAATTAAGCGAGTACTAGTTTATCTATATCAGAACCAAAACTGCAGAATGTTGCTTGTTTTTTAGATTTGATACGAATTCTCCAACCGATTCAGGTACACCTTGTACTAATTGGAGCAATCTTTTACTTCGAAACTCTAATTTGTTTTCATTACCCTTCGTTTTATCAGTAGATGATACCCATATTACAAAACTACTTTTCCAGTTACTTAAAGTGAGACGTAAATGTAGCAACCATGATCAAAATATTATTATTATTTCTCTAGCGATAATGATGTATAAAAATCACATATATACTTCAATATAGTTTCAAATAATACTCCTACAAACACAATGATAGTTCTCAAACTTGTTTCAAATTCCACAATACATTCGAGCTAAGATCAGCCTCGTACGCCAATATTAAATTTTATTATGGTTGATTAGGAAACATAACTAACGAAATATTCATATGAGAAAGTGGCCGGTGAGTTCGTGTACTCAGCTTGACGTATTGTAACATGCAAGAAAGTCCCGATCATAATCAAATGAAGTGTTTGCATTGATTAAATCCTTCGATAAGTTAACTACGCAAAGATCACGCAACATCGCAAATATACCAGGCAATGAAACTCTTTTGTGTAACTTTAGCATTCGTATTATCAAACTATTTGTCATGTTGACATTGTTAGTAGAATGAACCGCAGCAAAATTCTATCATTTGAACAGTTCCATAACTATAATTCATCATAACTTTACAGAAACACTTTACCTTCACGTAATAACTTTTATCCAGTGCGTATCATCCATTACTATTATCATTTATACTCTAAACATGCGTAGAATATCAGATAATATCAAGTCAATATGATTTCCAACACACACATAAAAGAAAAGTAAGTCAAGTCACAAAAGGGAAACTAAAAGCAACGAA
>JAGDQP010062556.1:0-11861 GCA_022664845.1 Lepisma saccharinum
CGTATTACTAGATGTATTGCCATAACTTTGAGATAATGAAACTTAAGCCTATATTCTGACATCATTCTGATTTGTTTATCACTGAACATATTTTACTCTAGGTGGCAAAATTGGGTAATTAGGTACAACTTAGATGGTACGTATATATAGATAGGTCACTGTATAAATACTTTCTTTACTGATAGTGAAGACAGATGATATAACACTGAACAGTAAAACAGTACACATTACTGAGTAGAACACTATCTTCACGGTACCATCTAAATTTCAGCCAAACTTCCCCAGTAGACAAGATTGATTTAACGTTGAGAAAACTGTTAAATATCCGCCTTTTCGACGATTTATTCAACCAAAGTTGCTTGAATTAACATTTCCGTCTAAATAAAACGTCGAAAAGACGGACATTAAATGTTTTACTCAATATGGAATCAATAGTGTTCCTGGGGATATTTTTTCATAAAATATGAATATATCATTGTTTTATGTGGTATTTCTAAATGATTAATACTAATTCAGAAAGCAAGTTCGATTGAATTTTAGATTGGCCCAATTAAGATAGTGTTCTTCCGGTGATATTGATTCTCTTAAGATAATTTATGAAATGATAAAAATGATGGCTAAAACAGAGTAAGCACATTGGGGATCACATTTTAAATATCAATATGAATACCAATATAAATTCAAGCTAAAAAAATGAGTACCTCAGATGGTTAAAAGGTTAGAATGTTAGCTTTCTGTGTGCGTGGTTCTTCCGGTGAGGATCCATCAAAGTTAACTTTAGCAGAAATTTTTGATTCCGTCCTTAGGAGCTCGCTGACTTGTTTACAATCTTGATAACAATTCAAATACGTGACTGTATGACATTCAGAATTTGTAAGTTGGTCACCTCGGTAAAGTTCTTTTACCGTGGTATCCTATCCTGAGCCAGAATAATCTACTTTTCATCACGAATACCTACGTTTTGAAGATTCCTTCTAATGTACTCCCAACTACGCCTCGGTCTCCCAAACGGCTTCTTTTCTTCGGATTCAATCAATGATCCTATCTTTTCTTTTCTTCCGTCCGTGCTACATGGCATGCCCATCTTAGCCGTCATGATTTCAGAATTATTGTAATACTAGATAAATGGTACAGTTTTTGAAGTTCCTTGTTATGCAGACTCCTCCATTCTCCGATCATCTCGTCCAGTTTCGATATTATATCTTTCTCAAAACCTTACTTTCAAACACACACAAAACTAGCTACCGTGTAAAAAGTGCCCACCAAACTCAATGCTCATTCCGAGAGATCAGTTAACTAACATACATACCATACATCGTTCTCTGCATAATTACGGCTTTGACAGTGCATACTACGTGCCTCTACTGAAACCGATCAATGGAGGCGAAGGAACACAATAACTGCACAATCGAGCACGAGCGTTAAGTTGATTGACCTGATGAATCGGGATTCCAAGTGTTACGTGCAGATGTACGTGTGGAAATTTGTCAACCTCATTGTGCCAACCGGGACGGGCGTAAGCCATAGTGCTGTTACCGCCCATATAATTAATCTTATATTTATCTTATCATTGTGCTAAGCGGTATCAATAGGCAGATGAATCATCTGTAATGGTGTGGAGTGCATTCGATTGGAATTCACTAGGACTATTGGGTTATCTAGAGAGTTCACTTATCGATATGAGGTATCTGCAGGTATTCTCCGACCATCTACTTCTTTTCGTGTCCATACTTACTCCTCTTAGAAATATCCTAGTGCAATCGATGTTTTCAACAGTACAGCGTATCTCCGTATCGGTCCTTGATACTAAGGCTTAGTTGGGGGAACATTCCAACGAACATATAACCATCGATTGACCCCACCCCAAGTTCCCCGAACTTATATCCAGTGAAACTCTGTGGAGCCCTGTGGAGTGCAAACTAAGGTCATGTACTCATGCTCTTAATCACGCGTGGCTTACAGTACCTCAACAACACGTTCGACACCTTGAGTAATCCATATCGAGGAGAAATGTAATCAAGACAAAATTGGTCCTACATGCTATTTCATGGGTATTTTAATTCATCTGGTATTTTAGTATACAATTGCAATATGAATCTGGTATTTAGTATACAGTTGATGAGTATCTGGCATTTGGTGTACTTGACTTTCTAACTGAAAGTAGACAGTTATGTGTTAACCTTGTCTATTGGTACCCAAGACAAAAATATTTAGAGCTTGGATGATCCATTACATAATTGGTTGAACTTGACAGGAATACAATGTGTAGCCTTGGAAATATGGCTGTGATGGGCTTCATACTTGAATATAACAATTCAGGCATAATTTTAAAGATGCTACCACTGCTGAATCAGTAAGTGTTTGAGCTAGTCAACCATAAATGAATAGTAGCAGTTTCATAATCTAGAGAGATGTTAAAATTACGAGATGAAAACAAAAACATTGATATTATTTTTTTGGCACTTAAACCTATCTATGTACTTTATTTATTGTAGTACCTATTATGTGTCTGGAACACTGCACTTTCAAAAGTGTGTAACACTGTATGAAAATAGACATTCCTTGAGTGTTCAAGCTTGTTCGTAGCAGTAACTATAAAATCATATTATTTGCCTGTTTATTGTTACATTATGAACTGGAGAGGATGGGTCCTGGATGCATCACATCACCCCTGACTATCTATTCGGGCTACTCAAGGAGGTGTTGGGGGATGACAATTTGCAAACAATGAAGAGGTGGAAGAATCCCAAAACGAGCGGGATATGCAATTGTGTCAAGAAATAACTAAATAGAAAAACGATAATCAAATCGCGCAACGGAAAAAACACACCCTGTTACAACTTCATCACCCAGGCTAGCTCATATATACCAGACGTTACATGAGTTGGTACTTAGATGTTTATGTTTCCGAGGGCTATCTTTATAAATGATCATCTCATATGCGGTGTGAGCTGATGCTGGACCTCGTATATAAGAGTACAATGAAGATGGTTCGAAGAAGGTTCCTGTCTTAGCTGACATGCAACAGCAGCCTACCTAGTTGAAGGGAGGTGTGGGAAGTAACACTGACTAACTAAGCGTGCATCATAACTAAACGTCCTATCAATGTATTGTTGATTAAATAACATATAAAACTTCACATAATTAATATTTCCTTTTATTTCCTACCCCACTGGTTTAAGTGGGGCTAGGAGATGCTCGGCCTGAAGCCCGAAGGATACTAATAGATTTAAGGCTGTACATCGTTTATATACAATTATTTCGTGGGAATTCGTATACATTCGATTCCCCGAACATAGATATTACATTAAAACCAAAATAAAATCAAAAGTTATTTATTATATTAGAATGCCTTTTAAATATTGTGCAAGTCCCTGGGGATGGGACTTGACGAGCCCTAAATTGTATGTAAATTGTAAATTGGGCTGTTAATTTAGTTTATGCAGCTTTAATAGTTATTGGGCATACCAAACTGGTAGAGCGTGTACTGCTTGGTATGCTCAAACCGTAAGCGGTTACTTTAAAGTTCACACATTCACAAATGAGCTTTCTCGTTTGTGAATGGATGTTTTTAGAAATTTAGCTTGTTGCCTTAATTTTACGTAATTTAATAGTTATGAGGGAGGAACAAATTAAACATGAGAATTTAAATTAACGTAATATTTGAATTAGAATTTGCTGATGTTTGTAGCGTATTAATGCGTACCATAATAAACAATTAAAATTAATGTTGAAAATTTGCGTGAATGAACAAGGACTTAAATTAGCAATAACTAATAAGGCGTAAGAACGGACGGTAAAGACAGAGGCTCTACTTACATGACTTGGTTTGGTTAATGTTTTAGTTGATACCCTAATGAACCTATTGAGTAGTTGTGATTGGTGTAACGGTAGCTAAATTTTGAGATTGAGACCTTTGTGTTTACTGTATCTAAGTGACGTTAAAACGCACCACTTGTTATGCCATAACCCAGGAGTTTTGCCTTTAAAAACCTTAAGTCATGTTTTGTTCCCATTGCCAGTTATTATCCCTACACGTCATGTGTTGGCTATTTTTCGACATTGTGTAGCGTGTGCCGATATTAAAACATCAGCGTTTTTAGTTCCTGGTTTTTATTACAATATCATGCATTTTTTATAATACATCTTTGAAAACATTATTGCTTGTAAACAGACTGGAGGAAATTACCTCTTGTTTATACTTTTTAATATAATGCTTTTGCCTTTAAAGTAGCCTAAAATTTCAATTGTAATCTGGTCTAACTGTGGTTAGTCCATAATATAGTTCTTTAAATGTAGAATATCTTTGATTTAATGTCATATCTTTAACAACAAATATTTAGATCAACACTTTTTGAATATAGACAATTGCATATACTAGGGTTTTATACATTGAATAACGTTTATCATGAATATCATTATAGCTTTCATAATACAGAAAATATTGAATAAGTCCGAAAGGTGGTCTTATATAAGTAGTTCGGGGATAACACAGGTGACCAAAGGTATTTATGCATTTGAGTGCGCATCACGCAGGATGCGATGGACGTGTATTAATAACCTCAGGTAAGAGCATTTGAATTCCCTCAATACTTGCAATCCACAAGTTGAGCTAGACTATTGATGATATCTTACATACCGTACCAGCAACCTTACTTACTATCCACATCCGTGTATCTTCACAAGGACAAAGCACTCCTTGTGAATAAATTAAGAACAGTCAAAATCAGGAAAGGAGGCTCAGGACCCAGGAAATGTCACTCAACCTGCATCTCGCTTTAAGTTAAAGGAAGTTCAATATAGATGCCAAGGCATCGACATACATTTAAAATTCACATACTTATAATAATAACCCGGGTAGACCCTAGTTCACCAACCATTCCTTAACCATTTTTATATCTAATAATACGTAACTCGTCTTACCTAACCTCTGCGTCAACAAACAGATAGAAAATTCTATTTTAAGTATTCAGTCATACTAAAATCGTGATGTCTACTATCAGATTAACTTAGAGTTTTCTTATGAATCAAAAAGACTGTAATAACTATAAGCCTGCTAATATAGTTAACGTTTACAGGCCTATGGTGTACAAGCTCATTAAGAATTAATTTAATTAAAATTCAACAAACAAATAAAGCAATATTATTTCAGGGCACAGCTCAGTGGTGTCTCTCTTAAAATTTGTAGTGCGATTACTTCGTTAAGGTAAAAATAACTTGTTACAGTCCATTGTTTTTATACTGACTCTTAGAAACATTTATATAAATATATGCTGAAATTTAGAGGATATTTTAACACTTTTAACAAGTAGAATCAAGTGGTTCGTTACACAGATTATTATCCATCGTTATCTCGTATAAAATCACAGGGGTTAGGTATACTAAAGTCCAAACGTATTATTTGAAATTAACTGAATTTTAACAACATTGATAGGGATGAAAACAGAGAGAATATAGCTCTTTTCTCGACCATCAGGAAATGGTCGGAGAGCCGCCTTTTCCCAACCTAAGGCAATTTGCAGGTGTCTATCCTTTTCCTACCATCAAGTGCTGGGGAATGGTCGGAGTTTCGCCTCTATGCCGGCAAGTCAGAGACCGACGGTGGTCCGGCAATTGCCCGGCGACCAAACGCCACTTGTAGCTGCACGCCGACCTTTCCTCTCTACATTCCGACTACTAGTTTGGGTTCTGCCTATCTTCGACGCCGGCCCGACCAAAATCCCCGAACATTTGCCGTCTTTGTTGGCATTTGGCTTCCTGGGTCAGTGCAAGTTGAGTTTCTCCGCCGTCATACTGTGCAAATGCAAATGTGATATTATGAAAGAGATCACATTTTTTCTGTGAAGCAATCAAATATCAGGCTGCAGTCATTTGTAATGTTTAGACCTCCAAAAAGAGTGTCTATATTCAAAAAGCATTTGGTTGAATTACATCTCTTTATTGCTAACAGGGTTCACACATGGCCTTTCGTCGAAAAATGCAGGATTTCGGGCTTAAATATCTAATACAAAAACTGAAATTTAAAGAAAACCTTGTTAGTGGTCAGCTCACAACCAAAATTGTAACTTTTATTTCTAATTGGTTTGGTCAGTGCAAGCGGATGTAGCTTCATATTACTACACTGCTTGAAAAGCACACTTTTAACTCCAATGAACAACTTTTTTGACCAAACCACTCAAAAATAAAAACTGCTATTGTTACTGTGATTTGAGGACATACAAAGCTTCCTCGAGACCAAATTTCAGAATTTTTTATGACGGCCCTTTTGAGATGTTTAGACCCAAATCAGGCATTTTCCCTGTAGCAAGAAAGCGCTGTGATTCAATGCCACAATCTTTTCTACACAATCATCCTGTTAATAGTTTCAAACATCACAAGAGAAATTTCAGCCTTATATTCAGTTCCTTCCCCATAACATGGTGATCTTCGTGAAGATACCACATTCGCATTTGCATCGTATGGCGAAGAGAATCCGCTGGTATCGACCAAACCATTACAAAATAAAAGTTGCAATTTCTACTGTCAGTTTGTCACATACAAACCTTCGAAACCACATTTCATATTGTTTCATGAGAACGGATATGAGATATTTAAACCTGAAATCCGGCATTTTTCGCAAAGGGCCATGTTTGAACACCCGTAGAAAAAAGAGTGTCATTTCGGCCAAAAACTCTTTTGGGAGGGCAAAACCGAGGCTACCGAAAAATATAAGGCTTTAAAGCTGAACCAATCTGCCTTGAATACGTCACTTCCGGGAGGTCAAGATAAAATTATATACGATTCGGTGGGAAGTATGAAATGTGTTTCTAACAATATAGCAGTTTATGGAATATTATTTCCTACTTTTAATGACAATGGATAAATAAACATGGTTAATAAAAAATGTTATGTTCCATTTTGTAACGTAAGTTCACTAAAATAACATAAAATTAATGTATTATCTTTGCCTAAGGATGTCAACTTATTACATCGTTAGAAAAGTTCAATACCAAAGGAAAACTTAATTTCCCTTTATACTAGAGTAAGTATAAATATAGGTATTGCGTTTGTTTGGTGTCATTCTAGCTAATTCGTTTAATGTAGTTCACGTATCAAATCCATTACTGAAAGAAACATAGCAATATATAGTTACTGATGATTAAATTAGTAGTTTGTGTTCGTGTAATGGTGTTAATTCCACAGATAAATATATTTGAATTTTATTTATTGCCTTTAGACTTTTTTATACCGGCCACTAAGAAACACAGTTCTCACTATCGTATACGGTTTGAGTATACCGTGCATCTAACAGTTCAGTGGAGATTCTCTTACATATGCATAAGTTCAGCTAGTATTTATAACATAATCTAACCTAATTTTACAAAACATGATGTCTGTTATATATAAGCAAAGAAACTATTCTAAATAATTCCCGTTCAATGTGGTCAATGTGGATCGTTCCAATTATTGCAAGGTGCAAGCATACTCACAGTCAGTCTATTAACGCAAATATAGTTTTGTGTTGAACGTAATGCTCACGGATGTTTAGGCAATACACGTAAACTTAAGGATGGACTTTACATACTCTCTTGACTGACGAACCATTCCTAACACAAGAATGCTTTTATATCCGATTCATAACGAATATCATGAGCTCAACAAACGATGACTTAATTAATTTTAGTTTAGATAAACTAATAAATACCTAACATTCGCTGTTTTGGGTTATCTGGGAACAGATACACATTAACGCATACATGATTTATAGTTACGATTCACTTTTCTATTCTTCTTTATTTTATTCGGGTTCCCCTTCGCGAGAAATGGTTCCGGCCAAATGGGTTATTTGAACCAGTCAATACAAGTATAATCATATGGGAATTAAGGCTTATTTTCAAACACGCTTGCGTTGCGTGCTTTGCTTGCGATTTTGGTGAATAGCCAATTGAAACACGTGTTACACCACATAATATAACAACACCACGTGTTTCAATTGGCTATTCACCCAAATTGCACGCAACGCAAGTGTGTTTTAATATCAGCCTTTAGTAATAAAGTAAATAAGTGAAAACTGTACTAAATGTAGCCTTTTCACAACCGGAGCGTCTCTCTTCCTTCCTTTTAGGATTAAAGGTATTTCACAGTTACAACTCAATGCACTACATAACGGTGAATCGATTATGTGACAAATGCTGCAACAGAATCGGATCACCGTTACTTGCAGAAATGAGTCGGAATTGTCAAGTACTTATAACCCGAAAAGGAAAAAAGATATCCCTAATCATAAGTTTCAAGATTCTCTCTAATTGGAAAACATATGTAGAAACACAATATAATTTAACCTAACCTAATATAAAGTAAATTTAAAGACGGCTGAAAGTAACTCGTTATCGTATGCGTAGCTAATATAGCCTTAACCGAAAGTTTAAAAATTTGCAAATAACTAAAAGTAGATAATTTACTGTTCTTTATAAAGAATTAAGTTTACTGTCTTTTGTTTACAAAATATTTTCGATTTGTATTTTATTGTTGTTTTATATATTTACGTTTTTAGGACGAATTCTAGATACTTTCCTTAATGTCATAATGACCTACCTTAACCCAACTTCTCCCATACCTAATATAAAGGTAAGGAAGTAAACTTGAAGCAACTATTTTACGTTTCTACCTGAACTCTTATATGAACCTAACCTTAAATATGGTGACAGCATGATGCGGGAGAGATCTTGAGTCCAACCTATTTAGTGACGGAATGTTATCTTTCTTTAGCATTTTGCCACATCTGCTACAACTTCGAAGTCAACTATATTTACTATTTTAATTACTAATTACTATTTTACTGCCTCTAGGATAACGTATAGATTGTGTTTATTTTAAGTAACTCCTACATTAATTAATGAATGAAACTTTTAGTGGCACTATCACTGTTGAAATTGTTTTCATAATTTGATTGGCAACAGATCTTAACAAATATAAAATCTTCTATCATTAGAAAGCTTTTACTTGATGCTACTACTACTTAATCCATAAATGTTCAAAAATTTATTCAACTGATATGATTACATAAATTTGTGACATTCCAATACAGAAACATTTAACATATACCGTTCTTATTTCTAAGCAAGTATCTTGATATGTATGTGGCTTATTTAGCTTCATATTTCAAAAGAAAATGCGTGAACAAATTACTAAAATTTATCTATGGAACTCTGCATGGCCTTCTGATGATGACGTCATATTTGAGTCATTAGGCCTTCTTATTTAGGTGGCCTTGGCTAAACATGACAAAATTTTGCAGAATTTTATTCAACTCCTGCACCTCAAAAACTTGGTTTAAAACTCTAATTTTATTCAATTCGTAACTCATTTTTCAGCCTAATTTTTGGAATAAAGAAATTAATTTTAAAAGACAGGATTTCACATCTTCGAAGTACACTTCAAGAGCCAATGTTTTTAATTCAGCTCTCTAGTTCTTCTATGTTTTGATATATGCAGATGTCCGTACATGTCTATGGGAGTAAAAAACGTTACCCGCCGTGTTGGAAATATGGTCGCCCCGGGAGATATTAAAGTATAACATTTCTTTCGAAAGTCGTTCTGATATCTTCAGGTATGTAGGAGCCCACATACGAACTTTTTTTTTCTAAAATGGTGATGTAACCATTTTTCTAAAATTGGATGATTTGTCCAGGAATGACCCAATTTTACTATAACTACCGTAACCTACACCAATCTAATCTTCCTTATCTAAAATCAGTAATGTATAAAATGGTTCACATAGCGTGACTCAATTTGGTGGTGTTTTAATAAGACAAATTTTAGCATTATTTTTCTAGTTATAAAAGTATCTCATGGTTAAAACCTTTGCTTTCTAAACCAATACCACACGGACATAGGTTCGAGCCCTGGTCAGGACAAGCATTTTTCCTTCTAGTTAGAAAGATAATAGTAACCTTTCTTCATCAGAGAACAAAGTATAGAATGTGGAACCAAGCCAGTAAGAGATTAAAGCCTCATCATTTACATATGAAAAACGCATTTCAGAGTACCAGACTGAAAACTTCCGGAAAGAAACTAAAATACAGTTTAGTGTCCTCATCATTCGTGAGGATCGTGTGAACTTTGGGGATATTGAACTTGCAGTCTGCAACGATGATCCGACTTTCGATATTTTTCTCTTGTAACCTTATTTTCTATGGACAGCTTTTGATATTTCAAGAAGGTAAATGAGTTCCGTATGACAAATAGGTGCAGACAAATACTCTACACGCAATTATTTATTGATATTTCACGATTTAATTTATTTGTATTTAACATTCACATCTAATATACCGATGTTCTATCAACAGCCATCACCTCTCTGATGTAATATTTTAAACAAAATAATTACATATGTCCTGAAATGATCGTATGAATACATATAAAACTGATTTATTTTAATGTAATTTTTGTCTACTTATTCATGCTTTGAGGAATATATCATTACAGACAAAAAATGTCCAGAACGAAGTTCGAACCTATGATCTCTCGGTTAGAAGCCCCAGAGCTCTACCACTGAATTAACATGAACATACTTACAAGCTCCTTTTGAGAAAACTCCTTCTGAAGAGACACGACAGAATTTTTGGTGTCTAAGACAATGACATTCATATACGTTGAAAATTCTGTTGTTTTGTCTCTCCTTTGTCTTGTTTATTGTACTATGAATGAGAAAAATATTTTTGCTGTCATTGCTTTCATTGGAGATGTTCTTTTACGTATGAAAACGTAGTTGGCATAACCATCACGTGATCAGATGTATGGATAGTTCCGAAATATTGTCAACATATCTTATTGCACATAAAAGAAGAAAAACACATTTGCACAATTCTTTTCCAATTGCGAAAGTTCACCGTACGTTTGAGGGTTCGAACCTGGAATCTTTGGTTTACTGTTTCCGAAGATACCCGAAGCTGGACTTAGAGAATTTTCAGCTCAAAACAGCCTATCAATGCGGTCAATCTTTTTGGAATAAATTGTACATATTTTAGGTCAGCCATATTGATGATGTCATATCTCAAAACGCTCAAGGGTATGAAACGTATACCCATCAGATTCGGTTTCAGCGCAATTTTTTCATAAAGAAGCTATCAAAATATATCGAAATTTTGGGTTAAGGCACTTTGGCCCTGGATTATAGGGGAGTTAGCAGTACTCAATACTTTGTAACATGTTGGGATAATGAGATTCCGCGGTAATGATTGCAGTCCGATTTATCGCGTATATTATAAACCGGAACTATTATTGAAGTTTTCCCTTCCTTCGGAAGCTCCCCATTCCTTCATACTGTACTGATCAATTTATCTAGTTCCTTGATTAGTGTCGTTCGCCAGCCGGGTAGCCATGCGGTCTACGGCAGTAGGCCAATGACTCGAAGGTTTGAGTCCCGGAAGGGCCATGGGTGTGGATTTTAATGGCTAAAGGGCGAATCGTGACGGACCGAATTTCAAAGTTACTCGACTGGCCCGTATAAAACTAAAGTTTACCAACGTTTTACTAGCGTCTTTCCTCTCACTTTAATTAATTTGACTGGAATATTGTCTATTAGTGGTGATTTGAATTTATTCTATTTCTTTATCAACATTTCGACCTCGATCTTGCTAAGTTCGGGTATTCAGGGTTCTGCTCAATAGATTTTAAATTTCTCTGTTCTCCGCTGTGTACCTTAACAAGTTTGTCGAAATAACTTCTCCACACCTCGGTAATTTTAGTGGATCCACCTGAAGTTCTCCCCGTTCATTTCTATTCATCCCTAACATCGGCTAGTAACCTTTTCTTAACGTGTTTACCCCTTTTTATAGATCTCCTATGTTATTTATCTTCCCGTTTTCCTCTACCTCCTG
>JAGDQP010062558.1:0-11861 GCA_022664845.1 Lepisma saccharinum
TCTTCGTTTGACAATAAAAAGTATTGTCAAGGAGGTACAAGAGAGCAGCATGAATGCCCTAAATTTCAGACCACAATATATCTTATATTAGCTTATATAAACGTAGTTTTGTAAAGGACGGAAAATTACTTTATTGCTTTATAGTTTTTTCTGAGAAAGGTATTATTTTCCTGCTACTTTGATGAGTTTTATTAAAGCAGTTTTAATAACTCAAAAGTTATTCCAGGAATGGAAATTATATACCTTTTAACTTATTGTTTGAAAACGTAAACACAAAAATCAGTTACCACTATTCTCTTTCGGTTTTCCGCTAAGCTTAAATTAAACATTCACTGAGAAAATAATACAAAGTCGTACTTAATTGCAATAAAATAATAAGGAAGATTTATAAAAACAAAATGCTAGTTATCACTAAGGACCATTTTGCGGGGGCCGTTCTTGGAAACAAAGATTAATAATTGCGAATAAAATAACTTGGTATCTATAACATTTATCGATAATACTCTTGTACTTAAAATTCCCATTGAAATTGAAATATTACCTCTTCAATGCATGGCTATTTCAACTTACACGAATGCATGTAGTGGGTCATATTTACCTGACCGTATTCAAGCTTATTTTTGTGCGTTACATATATGTTCTGGAATTTAACTTAAGACGAGAGAAGATAAAGGAACTTAACGTAATAAGGTGATTTCACATATTAACATGTGTGCTGCCGATACTCAATCATAGCGACGCGAAGGACCGGCTCTATATCTAGTTATTTGTTCGTGTTGATGTCTCATATTCTGTTAGAGTGTTCTACTATTCAAGCGTTTGAAATAAGGTAATTAGACGCTTTAGTTTATAGTTTCTGATCTCATGGAGACGTTCTTGTTACATATATATATACGTGTTCCGAAACAAATTCATCATAAGACTAACAAGAGAGATACGAAGATAAATCACTGTTCGTATCGCCGCAAGAGAAAATACGTTTAGCAGTATCATCCATTTCACTGTCTTCCTCGTCTAACAAATAGAATATTTCGTCTTCATCCAGCAAACAAACGACACTCTAAAAGGAACACTAGAGTCAGAAATAGAGAAACTTAAAAATAATTACAAGATGAAAAGCTTCCATAGTTAAGCACAGCATAACAGTAGCTGCAGGAAACTGGGTATTATCATAAAAGTCAATGTTACTGACAAGAAAATCTTTGGATGCTTCATACTGCTTTTTTGACCAAACTTATTAGAAAAATAGGGTATATCAAAAAAACAACACAAAGTACGTCTAAAAGTTATTTCGTCCATAAATACTGGCGCAGAGGCCAAAAGTTTGATTCATAAGAGTAAGTACTTGTAGAGTGGTCGAAGTCGGAAACACACTTTTTTTTAACATGCTTAAAATAATGGAAACCAAATATACATGAATGGATACCGGGTTAATGTGTTATCTTTAAGAGGGTATGATAGTCAAGGCCGACATCTTGAAGTCGGCCATCTTGAATCTTGCTCGATTTTTTAAAATAGGAAGGTAGTCAGGTAACCTATGAATCTGGGTTAGAGTTTTACCGGAAATACATTGGTGAAGTCAGTTTTGCCATAAATGTATTTTTAAGAGAGATAATTATATGTGACATACTATTCGCATTTGATTGAAATTTTAGAAATATTATGTTCCTCTTAAAACAGTGCAAGAAATGAACATATAATGCACAATTAATAAGTATTGTGTATCACCTGCCCAGTGTTAATTACTTTTGTAATTAGGTTTCCCTTTCTTGCACTGTTTCAAGAAGAATAGAGTATACGCAAACTTTTCAATCTACTACGCATACTAATGTCACATGACATTATCTCCCTCAAAAATAAATTTGTTGAAAAATTCTCCTAATTAATGTATTTATAGTAAACTTCTATTCCAGACTAATATGTTACATGACCATTTAATATGTTTGTATTTAACAAATCGTGCAAGATTCAAGATGGCCGACTTCAAATGGGGGACATGATAAACATACACGAACGCGTCGTGCACGGAATAAATGAGAACAAAAAATGTCTAAAGATACATGACCGCACCTAACATTACCTAACCTCCAAGAACCCATGGTCACTAATTTAAGATAATGTACGAAAAAATCAAAGAAAAAAAAATGTTTAAAATAAATATAAACATATATTTTGAAAGAAAAATGAAGAAAAATATTGTTCCCACCAGAATTTGAACTTGGGTTTTTATTCAGCAAACCAACGCCTTAACCACTGAACCACGATACGAACTTACAAACGGTGGTTTGGCCATTGTATCTGTAGTGCACGTGTTACGGAAGAAGCCATAGAGGTCATGTGTGCAAGATGGTGGCCTCCATTTATTCCGAAACCGATATATTCGTTTGAAAGATAACGCATTGACTCAGTATCCATTCATGTGTATCTATTTTCCATTATTTCAAGTTTTTACAAATAAACGTGTATTTTTGGACTTCGATCACACCATAAGTACTTATTCTTATGAATCAAACTTTTGGCCACTGAGCTTGTCTTTATGAACGAAAGCAATTTTAATCATGCTGTTTAGTGGTTTTCTGGTGTACCCTACTCCTGTTTTTACACTGGTCTGACACCCTTTGGGTAGAGTGGGAGAGCCGGGCTTCAACTGTCAGCATGCTACCTCTGTTTCTGAAATAGAAGAAGGAGAATGAGCGTTTCAACTATTGTGACCGTAGACAATTTACTCGTTGGTCCCAACTTTCATTGTCAGAAGACTACTGTTAGGAAAATTAATTCTTATAATCGTTTCTAAACGTACGCTAAATAGATTAGGTTCCAATAGGTTAGGTTATATTATCTTCCGTTTAATGCTAAGGCCGAGAATATATATTATCCCATGAACTCCCACAAGTTAAACCTTTCTGAAAGTATCTTCAGTATTTTCTGAATGCGGTTCGTATACTGTTCGTGTACTTAAAGTAACGCATACAAGGAATAATACACACACATGAAAATACATAAAAGTTAGTATTTCCCAACGGTAGCCACAACATACAATACCATAGGTTAGTTCGGTAATACACATAAGATGTTTTCCCATTTAGACTACACATTATAAAACCAAGCATCATCAATAACCTCACATCTAACATGAAGTTAGTTTGCTTTTAACACATTGACAGAATTAGGTTTAGTTAGGTTAGTTTGCATGTAGTACATTTCCTTTAGCGTATCCCTCAAATAAGTACCAACCATAACAAAAGATTATCCAACTTCACAATAGCAGCATATCCAGATAAAGAGCATCTCATAACGTAAACACAGATCTACGTAGCGCAGTTTATGACACTACACCCATAACATATTCTGTGCATACTATAGTACAGCCATCCCAACTATATCCATTCATAACATGTGGTAATAATAGATTGTACCACTTCTGTGCTCCACGCATAAACACAATATCACAGGGAATAATCAATAAATTCCATACTCACTGGTAGTATTATTATTATGTGCATTCTTTAAGTCCTGTAACATCCAAAGATTCTTACAAGTCTAAATTTCCTTAAGACGAAGTAAATTATCGTATCGCAAATTCTCCCATACGTGATTTACACATCAACATTATTTTTCCACTACTAGAAAATTCCGTGACCAATTGTCAATATTTAGTCTCGTATATTCGAACTCATAAGTTGTATCATCTGTTTTGTTCCCAAACAAACATTACTTTCATCCGCTGATGAATACCTATCTCGGACTGATCGATTTGCCCTTTACCATGATTCATTACGCCATGTTTCATACAATTTCGTATCTAACAACTACTGCAAGTTGTCATTCATGAGGACTTTTCCTCTTCATTCAGCTGCTGAGAAACACAACATGATCTGCAAATGTTCTCAACCTCTGCCCTGCCTGGCCAGACTTCAACACGAGCTGTATTTTCTGTGTTCCTGACAACTATGGAACATTTAGATGTTATCTTCAGTAGTTGATTGTCACATACCAGTGAATTCATGAACTCACATCTGAACAGTACTAGCAACAAGGACATGATACCCACAATCATTCCTTCACTGATTATGAATATCAACGGCTTTTTCACAATGTAAAGATAAAGTCTTTATAATAACATGTTGGTCGTTCACTGCGAAATCCATCACAGTAAGGGACACGGAACAGACTTTGGGAATATTCCTCGGAAATGTAGACAGAAAGTGACACATTAATTTCCCATAATACTGTTGTTTTCTTCCACTTTCTCTTTTAGCCACAATTAAATAACCATTTATTACACTATTTCTGCGCAGTGAACGTCCTAACCTGTTTTGTCTTCTCTTCTTCTCATCTCCAATATTTCTGGTCTTTCGCCTGCTTTTTTTTATCATTTCCTGACCCTGTTTTCAGCTGGCTTTTCCATTTATCTTCAAGATAATTCACTTTTCTTTTACCACTCTTTCGTAGAATCCAGATTCCGCCTTCATGGAACGCCATACTACAAAAAAATAGATATTAATTAGTACTTTCCTCAACTCTTTGTTCATTGGTCCACATAAAACATATTCGTCTTATTCAGTGCTTCTTCAACTATTGCTATTGTCGTCTTTGTCCCTTTTTTATATTTCGTATCTTCAATTATAATATTTTCTTACATGCTTGTTATCTAATATCCTTTTGTTGTTTTCATTCTTTCAATTACTATCCCTATCATTTTACTTACGTTCGTCATCCTTCTACCCTGCTCTCAGGTTTTTTGTTGTTGTTTTCTGTTAATGTCTTAATACCTAATGTGTTAATCCCTGTAACAAGAACCTTACTAAATTATACCCTTTTGATATCTTCTTTCCCTGGCTCCAACTTTTCTCTTATTGAATCATCTGTTAAGAACGTGAAATGAAAAGTTATCATTAAACAAACAATAAAATGGTACATCCTGAAGGTTGACATAACCTCCACTGTGATTGATTATCGTTTTACCAAGCTAAAAGTCCTTTGGTTATTGTAACGAGCGAAATTGGTATAGAAAATCCATGTCTCTCGGATATTTTGTAACAACAGTTGACATTTGACCTAATTCAGTGTGACGATTACAGTAATCGAGTTTCTGGGTTATTGGAATTACTCTAGCTGGAAAGTCTAACTGAGTGCACTGATTATAATTCGCTATTGTATAACGTCGTTTATTAATATTTGAATACCGATATCCAGGATTGCTTCGTAATGGTCTTAGAAAATCTCATATGTATATTTGGTAGTCCACTGCGAGGTGACTTTCGGCTAAATTGTAACTGTTGATGGCCATAAATCTCAAAGTTATGACTCAGTAGGGTTATTAGGAACCATCATGAAGCCGGACTATGAGAACATTGACATATTTACTTACATAATACAACGAATTAAACGATGTTGCATTTTCAGTTCTTGTCTTGTCACATCATACACAGATCAAACCTCTGCGCATCCTTTCAAAGCAACAACTACTACGAAAATGGCCTGTTCCAAATTCCAACGGCTTTCAGCACATTGAATTGCTTTGGCCACGTAGTATACACACTGCAGACGATGAACGTAGGTTAATATTGCAAAACGTTTGATTCACCTAAGAAATAACATTATATTAAGAACAGACGGAATATCTCAGATCTGAATACAAATGGTGCTACTTCTTGTAATAGAGAAGGAATGTTTTCATTAATTAATTATAATCAATCAGGTTGCATGTTTAAATTCCTTTACGACAACATATCAATGTTTATGAAAAACATAAAATATCGTTTATTAGTAGAGATATTTTATCTTTGAAGCTTGACTGACGCCTTCACAGAAATATACAAGGATAATCTAACAGCTGAGAAATGATATATAATATTCTAACGCAAAAGTTTGTAACATTACAGAGATTGTCAATTGTGCAAACACATGAATCTAATATTTCAGGTTTTTTTAGCAAGAATGTCCTATGTTTTACCTAGACTATGTTGTCCATATATGAATGTAGATGAATCTGCAAATGTAGACAGAGTATGAGAATGTGATTTGCCATGTAAAAAACAAAAACAAAGGACGAAGTTTGAACATCAATGTGTGTTCTCTTTTGTGACGTTTTATTCCCCAAGAGAGAACTTATCCATTAGTTGTGAGCGTTCGGCAAATAAATACATATATGATATCGCTAATGGTTTGCAAATGTCCTCTTCTTCTCCCTCGGCAATATCCTGTATTTTTGTTCTTCTTGTGACTATGGTTACAATATATTACATTTAAAATTAGATGAAACTATCGTGTTTTACGACAGGGGAGGATCGAAAAAACATATAACCTTACTGAGGACTGGAGCAATCAATTTGGTAGTGTGTAATGAAGAACCCTTTGGGGGATTTGTTGTTCGTGTGTGGCGATAGAAGTAGTTTTGGGAAAGCCAGTCAAAGCAAGGTACTGGGAAGAGGTTTTGGCAAAGCAGAGGGGTTGATTTAGGAAAAAAATATCTCCCCCAAAGCTTTCTTTTTTCTTTATTTTTCCTTGTATTTACTCCAATTGTCCTCATAAAACCTTAGATTTGCCGCCGCACTACCTTTGAGCCAATGAAAAGAAAATTCTTTGAATCGTGTCCTCAAAACATGTCGCCCTTTTCTCTCAAAACACGAACACAAATTCCACGAAACCCCTTGATACTTATTTCTAATAGACATCGGAGTTTATTGGAATTGGGAGAACTCTTCTGACCCTTCACCAATTTCATCTTTCCTCCCTTTCCATTTTGTTCTGGTTAGTTGATTGATATTCTGAGGTTATCTTTATGTACAACTGCATACGATACAGGCGTTCCGCAAGGAGGGGAGCACATTGATTACATATGTGTGTTACGGAAGATTGAGGAGTGTGGAGAACGATGAGTGAAAGAGAGACGAAGAGAAAAAGAAGGACCAGAGATGTTTTGTGAACGTTCTACACACTCTATTTCATACCAATACGGAGAACATTTGCACTTACTTTCATCGTCACACTATGGCCATGTAAGACTACGCTTTACTGGGATGAAAGGGATACTCCTTCTGTCTTCAGAGATGAATTAAACTCATCGCCATTTGGTTATATAATTACAATTATATAACTATATAATTACAATTATATAATTTGGTTAATAACTAATGCGAGACTAAAACAGGGGTTTTAACAAGGTATTTGTAACGTTTAACACATCATTGTATAAGGGCAAAAATATTGTCACAGAGTTTAAATGGCATACCTAAGTTTACAAACTTTGATATTCTGTGCAAGAGATTGCAATTACTCTGTGCAATTTATCTCCATTTCCACAGTTAATTTTCATTCAATGATAACAAACAGATGTACAATTAAGACATGTATTTTTATATATCTACTTAAGAGTTCCACAGTTTGTATGACAGTTTCAGTTTATATGTAGCCGTCATAATGGAAACTAACATTCGCTAAATTACTACCACCTACATTCCTCTTACTTTACTTAAAAAGAAATACCTTTCAACTTCATTATTTGCTAATGTATTCTCAATGAGTGTTTTAGCAAGGAAAAGAAGGAAGAATTTCTGGTCGAAAAATAGAAGATTGGCTTTTTTAATTTCCTTGTTTTATGCCCAGGAAAGATCCATTTTTTCAGACCATTAAACATAGGACCTACGCGTAATTATTTTTTAAATACTTTTATTTATTTTTAGATACACTTCTACCGCTGCAAACAAAACTAGTTTACCCATGAATGTTAAGAGATGAAGTAATGCAGTATTATAAAGGTTTTCAACACCATAGGACGCATAGCAGTGATACGTTGTGAGTAAACAATCTTTGCCCATAGATTTCACTACGTTCTGCTTATGAATATTTGATCTTTCATAGCTTTAAATAAATTATAGAGTACAAAGGCTAAGAAAACAATTTTCGAATTAATAGCCCATCACAATTTTGGTAGTATATTTACTATAGATATGTTAAATTCCTACACTTATCTTTAAAAAAACAAGTGACTACATCATTTTCTGAGCGTTTAAGTTTAAAAAGCAGCCAGAATAGTTATATTTCAATCTTAAGCCTTAATAAATTGTAATAAATTATTATAGTAAAGTAGTGATTTAAAAAAAAGTTTGGAAAGCAAGTTATTTTTACAACGCGTTGTTTACACGTCCTTCTTGCACCTCACTAAAATCCCCAAAAATCCCAACTGGTGTACATTGCTAAATGGTTAAAAATGTCCGTCATCTTTTTTTTTAAATTTGTCTTCTACTAAATGGCGCGTTACAGGGACATGAAGTTTGCGTTTAAAAATACATTTGTTAGATGCTCGTCTGACCACTCATTAAAGTCTCCTTAAAATCCAACTTGGGGAATATTGCTAAATTGTTAAAAATCTTGAATTCGCCATCTTGAATTATCTAAAATCTTTCTACTCCTAAAATGGGTCGGGTATCATATCATGCTATGTACATTAACAGGCATCTTTTCAATAAAAAAATATTAAGTCATCATTATATAGCATTCCTCGGTACATTTTATAAGTAGTCAAAAAAAAATTAAAATGGGCTGTGGCTACGCGCGCGTCTGACATTCTATGTTGACAGCTCTAATATATTTGTCAAATTTTAGTAACAGAAAGAGGCACTGACGTCATAAATGGATTTCGATTTAAGCTTCACGCCTGCTCCACCAGGTGATACAGTAACAATCATTTTGAGCTGTAAGAGTAACAATGACAGACATTTTATTTCAGTAGTTATTTCAATTTTCATAGTAATATTCGATCTGCAGCTATCTAATTTATACACGTTTGTAATATGAATACATGGACTTCCGAGCATAATTATTTTGCTCGGATATCAAAGTTGCTTATCGACCAGAAATAAATTTAAGTAAACAAATGTATTTTCCTGAGATTATTACAACTTTCGTCATTTTGACGTATGGTGTCCATAATAATGTGAACTTGTAATCAATAAGACGATTTAGCTAATGTTTGAGATATATTTATGAATGTTAGCGAAGGTTGAGTGACGTTACGTGAATCTGCTAGGTTATGTGAGTTACATTTAGTCAACGAGATTTCTTTATTCGTTATACTTGTATGACCTTTGTGTAAATAATATATAGTTCAACGGGTGAGTGGTATGGTATAACATGTGTTGCCCTGTAATCAAAGGGTCCTGACTCTGTTCCCAGTGGGGAACGAAAGTGGTTTGGAGCACCTTAAACTGTAGATCCCCCTACCATTATAACTTGATGGAATGCAATGACGAACTACTATCAGTTCACTTTGCCCATGGACCTTCGACTCAGTCGACCCGGGCAGAATATTTGTTATCCAATCATGTTTCTTTAGGCTCTTGTGAACAAATTCCCTAACTTACGTTTAACAAATTGATCGATATTCTTCTCTTGCATTATAAAACGGAACACTAACATTATTGTTTGTGCGCTTTTTCAGCGACTTCCCTGACTTTTTGCTGTTTTCTAAGCATCTTCCGGAGACAATTCTATCAATGAACTAAAAAAAAAAAAAAAAATCCCCCCCCCCCCCCATTCGTATATTTCAATCTGTAACGTGGAAAAATACATTCTCTAGTTTCTATTTGATTATTCGATCAAACTAACGATCTATTCAAATCTTATACAGGGTGTCCGGGAATTCATATGACAGCGTTTCAGAGTTGAACGTAGACATCAAAACAAACAAAAAAGTATATGGACACAAACCTTAAAAGTGGCGTTCTTTTCGAGTTATGAGCGAGGGAAATTTGGCGGCACGGAACTTTGACGCGCTATAGCACAAAGACGAATGGCCGTGACACAGGCGGTGTCGAACTTCACACAGGAAGTCATAGGCGTAGTATCCAAAATTTTCAAAATCAAAGCTCCAAAACAATTACGCAAGTCATTCCCCAAAGGAAGTGAGGGATTCCCGGTTATGTTTGCAAATAAAGATGGGTCAAAATGAGCGGAAAATGAAAGCGTACGTAATATTAGGTAATAATTCTACTCTGTCATTTCGATACTGCAAACAGAAAGATATGGAGAATTATGGGTTTGCTGTGAGTGGTTGCATAATCACCAGTAAACAAGTTTCAAGCATTCCAGAAACATTAGTGTATTATTGAAGGATAAATTAATTCTATATCAATTCATGCAAATTTTCACTCTCCAGTTGTATTACCACAAACACTTACTGAGTCTTTTTCGTAACACTTTATTGCAGAACCCACAAAATAGTATCTTCTGCTGCCTTAATTTATTTGTCGTGAAACCTGTGGTCTATATGATACGTAGATTGTTCTGTGCACTGACGCATAGCGCCCCACCACCACCACGAAGTGGAAATGTCATACGTTGTTTGAATGTTTACACTAACACAAAACTGCATTGAGTGATACTTGAAAGAAATTTAGGAGTTCTGAAGGATTTTTCAGAATTTGTTCGTGAGTCCTAGCAAAGTACAGTATGCTGAAGATATTACCTAACATAGTAGTATGCAGGGCATGACTCATTGCAGTAGATAGCAAAAGAGAAGTAGGAAGAGAATAGTACCACTCCGTCTTGTCCCCTCCGCACAAACACCCACTGCTGCGAGAACCTGGGCAGAACATTAAGGGTCAGTGGGACAAAGGCACAAATCTTTGCAATACAAGACACTGTGAACACTCACAAAGGAAACACTGGTCACCAGGGAAATACGTGCCATTTGCCAAGTTCGTACCGAAAAGTATGAACTGTGATCATCCAACTGACGAATGTCGAGGGTCCATTGAATGAAGCGAATTGTGTTAAAAGAGCTGTTGGAAGTAACGCCCATGAACGACGATGCATGTTCACGTAGACGCAATCAAAAAAGGCTGACATGTGCAGGATTTCTTCGATCGCAGCTTCAATGCGTGCTACGAGATCCTGCTCCGACTCAACCGGGGTCTCATACACCAACGTATTCACGTGACCCCACAGATAGAAATCCAGTGGCGTCAGGTCGGAGGAGCGTGGCGCCCATGATGTTGGACCACCACGGCTAAACCATTGCTGCCCAAATGAATTATTTAAATAATGTAGTGAAGTGGGGAGGCGCACCGTCATGTTAAACTACATGTGCTGTCAGATTCCAAGAGGAATATCTTCCAGTATTTCCGGCAGTATATCCTGTAAAATGATTAAGTAGTTGGCACCGGTGAGACGTTCTTGGAGAAGATATGGTCCAATTAATTGTCCATGTATGATGCCTGCCCATACGTTCATACTGAATCGTTCCTGAAATGCGCGCTCGCGAACACCATGAGGATTTACTTCTGCCACATGTGGCTGTTATGACAGTTAAACACACCATCTCTATAGAAGGCTGCCTTGTCAGTGAAGAGTTTAGAGAAATGCAGCTTCCTCTTCACAGCGCTGAAGAAACCACTGGCAGAAGTTTACATGTGGCTCAAAATCGGATGGACAAAGACTTTGAACCTCGCTGAATACGGTATGGATGCAGGTCTCCTTGGTGAAGAACCTCCTAAACAGTTGTCCTACTCCCAACCACGTCATGTACTATGCGTCGGGTACTCGTCGAAGGATCCCCATACACGCGTCGGAGCACTTCCGCATACTGCGGTGTTCGTACGAGTCTCGGAGCACCGGACCCCAATTTTGTTGACGGTGAAGGTGCCTGTGTCCCTGGGCCGACGTTCTATCTCGGAAAAGATAGTACGTGACGGCACTCGACGATGTGAATAGCGCTCGACGTAAAGAAGACGAGCATGCCTTCAATTACGATGGGCTTCACATGTCTCCATACTCATCAAACGTGTATTCGGCCATTGCATTGAACTGCACGATCAGATCAAGACAGATTGTTACCTGGCCACGATAACAAAGCAAAC